>PISX010038159.1:0-10434 GCA_004024625.1 Mellivora capensis
AGGCTGAGATGACATGGATTCTCCTGCTGATGGGTCACAATGCTGGTTTGTGTGCAGGGAGACCTTAGAATGTGGCGGTAACTCAGGGACCATGCAGGATTCTGCTCTCCTGAGGGTTGGGCACAGTTCCCAAGAGCAAGTTTTCATTCCAGGGACTGGAGGGGTTTCAGTTGTGTAGCTCAGGGACAGCATGTGGGAGCACAAGTTGGTATAGAGAATAGGCCTCTGGCTACAGATGCCTGAAACCTAAGCTATGGTTCCGAGGAGGTCCTAGGGGCATGTCAGGTTTAATAATCTGAGTCAGTCTTTTGATCTGGGTGTCTGCCTGGAGGCAGGTGCCCAGGGTGTGTCAGACTGCGCACTTGGGGTCAGAGAGCTCTAAGAAATTGGGGTGGACTCAGGGGCCTTGCAGGTTTCTCCTAATGTGGAGGGTTTGGGCAACAGTGACGGGCAGAGTTTCCTTCTGGAGTGCAGGCTCAGTCCTGCGTTGTGGCACCAGAGGCCCCAAACTGGCGGGCATGTGGGACAGGGCTTTGGGGACAGAAATCTCCAAACACAAACTCGGGTTAGGGCTAGGGGTAGGGGATCGCAAGTGCTATCTGAAGACCCTGAGGGCAGCTCCTCGGGATCTGAAATGAGGGCAACTGGTAGGCGGTAGTGCAGGCTTTTCTGTCTGGATTGTGTGTCCAGGATGCCCGCAGAATGCAGGGGTGGCCTCATGGGGACATGGGAGATTCTTCCTCTTTGGGGATTCTGCATGGCAGAATCCCCAAAGAGGTGTCTTTCCTGGGGAAAGGAAGAGTGCTGTTCCCTCTCAGGGGTCCGCCCAACACAGGGATTCCAGACACGGGCTCTGGGTCTGGACACTTTGGAAAACCCCACGGAGGTTTAGGATAGGGAAAAGGGGGCGTGGCCGGCCCGTTATGCGGGTTCCTGGTCCAGCTACTGAGGGGGCTTGTTTGAATGCTGGCTCAGGCTGATGGTCAAAATGCCTATTTGTGCCCAAGGCGGCCCTCATGCCTGGGCATGTTCTCATGGGCCATGAAGTTGGCCCTCACACTGAGCTTTGGACACCCATCCCAACAGCAAGGTTTTCTGCCATGGTGAAAGAGGAGCAGTCTTTTGTGCTTCAGGTTCCCCCACAGGCAGGGATTGGAGCTAAGGTCTGGGGACAGATGCCTGAATACCTAGGTTGTGGAGAGATGACGGCCTCAGGCCATGGCAGGTCCACCTGCTGGATGTGGCGGCGGCTATCCGGGTGGCTTCAATTAGGTTTTGGCCCAAACTGTGTCAGACAGAGCATTAGTGCATAGGACGGCCTGTGATATTGGGGTGCCCTCGAGGGCCGTGCCAGTTGATCCTCATATGGGGTTTCTGGGAAGACCCATAGTGCACTTCCTCTTTGTTGTTGGCAGGCAAAATCCTGCATTGTGGCTCCAGAATTCCCAATATGGTGGGCTTGCAGGCCAGGAGTGTGAGGATGGAAGTCAGAACACACAAGGTATGGGTAAGTCCAGTGCCGAGCGTATGGCACTTCCAAAGTGCAGCAGCTGACTTGCGATGTCCAGCCCCTGAGTAAGGGCGAGTATCACGTGTTGGTTCATGCTGGAGTTTGTGTCCATGATAACCAACTCATGGAGTGGTGGCCTTATGAGGCCACTGAAGGTATCCCACGCTGGGGCTTGTGAGCTGCTCCAAACTGCAACGTTTCCTTCTGCGGGCCAGGTGGAGTTCGTTTGGATAGCTCCAGCGTCCCCCATCTGGAATGATTGGGTAGCAGAACTCTCCGCATGGATGCCTGCAAAGCCCACCTCACGTTCCCTTTGCATATAAGGAACGTGGCAGTTTTGATCTGGTGGCTCTAGGGCGAAGCAACAGGGGGCTGAGTTGAGATGAAGACTCATGCTGATGGGACTCAATGCTGTTTTGTGTCCACGAAGACCTTAGAATGTGGCAGTGGCTCAGGGGCCATGGAGGACTCTCCTAGACTAATGGTGGGGCACAGCTCCCAAAAGAAGTTTTCCTCCAGGGGACAGGAGGGATTTCCGTTGTGTGGCTCAGGGACCACATGTTGGACCATAAGTTGGTATTGGAGAATAGGCCTCTGGAGACAGATGCCTGAAATCCTAAGCTATGGTTCAGCGGAGGTCCTAGGGGCATGTCAGGTTCAATATTCTGAGTCAGGCCATTGACCTGGGTGTCTGCCTGCAGGCAGTTGCTCAGGGTGTGTCATACTGTGCACGTGGGGCCAGAGAGCTCTAAAAAATTGGGGTGGACTCAGGGCCTTTCAGGTTTCTCCTAATGTGGAGGTTTTGGGCAACGGTGACTGGCAGAGTATCCTTCTGGCGGGCAGGCACAGTCCTCTGATGTGGCTCCAGTGGCCCTATCCTGGAGGGCATGTGGTCCAGGGCTTTGTGGACAGAAATCTGCAAACACAAACTCGGGTTAAGGCTAAGGACGAGGTGATCAGAAGCGCGATCTGCAGACCCCTGAGGGCAGCTCCTCGGGATCTCAAATGAGCGCTACTGGTAGGGGGAAGTGCAGGCTTATCTCTCTGGATTGGGTGTCCAGGATGGCTCCGGGATGCAGGGGTGGCCTCATGGGGATATGGGAGATGCTTCCTCTCTGGGGATTCTTCCGGCTCCCAAGAGTTTGGTATCTTTCTGGGTTAAGGGAAGAGTGCTGTTTTCCATCTCAGGGGTCCCCTCAAAACAGGGATTCCACAGACGGACTCTGGGTCTGGGCAATTTGGAAAACCCCTGAGGCTTAGGATTGGGGTCTAGGGTCCTGGCAGTCGAGCTACAACGGTCCTGGTCCAGCTACTGAGGGGGCTGGTTTGAAAGCAGGCTCAGGATGAGGGTCAAAATGCCTGTTTGTGCCCAGGGATCCTCATGACTGTTTGTGGTCTCATGGACCATGCAGCTGGCTCCCACACTGAGGGTTTGACACCCATGCGAACAGCAAGGTTTTCTGCCATCGGGAAAGTGGAGTGGTTTTTGTGCTTCAGGTTCCCCCATAGAGAGGGATTCGAGCTAAGGTCTGGGGACAGATTCCTGAAAACCCAGGTTGGGGAGCAATGATGGCCCCGGGCCATGGCAGGTCCCACCTGCTGATTGTGGGTCCCTCTATCTGTGTGGCTGATAGGATGTCTTGTGTCAGGCTGTGTCAGACAGAGCATTAGTACACAGGACAGCCTGTGATATTGGGGTGCCCTCGAGGGCCATGCAGGGTGATCCTCATGTGGGGTTTTTGGGAAGACCCATAGCGCACTTCCTCTTTGTGGTTGGCAGGAAGAATGCTGAGTTGTGGCCACAGAATTCCCAATGTGGAGGCCTTGTGGGCCAGGAGTATGAGGACGGAAGTCAGAACACACAAGCTATGGTTCAGTTCAGTGCCGAGCGCATGGCACTTCCAATTTGCAGTGGCTGATTCGAGATTTCCAGCCTGTGAGTAAGGGTGAGTGTCAGATGTTTGCTCATGCTGGATATTGTGTCCATGATGACAAACTCATGGAGTGGTAGCCCTATGAGGCCATGAGAGTTATCCCACTCTAGGGCTTGTGAGCTGCTCCAAACAGCAACAATTCCTTCTGTGGGACCGGTGGTCTGTTTGGATGTCTCCAGCATCCCCCATCTGGAATGATTGGGTAGCAGAACTCTCCTCATGGAGGCTTGCAAAGCCCACCTCTCATTTCCATTGCAGACAAGGAATGTGGTAGGTTCAGTCTGGTGACGCTGGGGTGAAGCAACAAGGGGCTGAGTTGACATGGAGCCTCATGCTAATGGGTCACAATGGTGTTTTGTGTCCATGAGGACCTTAGAATGTGGCGGTGGCTCAGGGTCCATGCAGGATTCTCCTACCCTGAGGGTTGGGCACAGTTCCCAAGTTCAAGGTTTCCTCCCAGGGACAGGAGGGATTTTGGCTGTGTGGCTCACGGACCACATGTTGGACCACAAATTGGTGTTGGAGAATAGGCCTCTGGTGACAGATGCCTGAAAATCTAAGCTAGGGTTCCAAGGAGGTCCTAGGGGCATGCCAGGTTCAATCTTCTGAGTCAGGTCATTGACCTTGATGTCAGCCTGGAGGCAGGTGCTCAGGGTGTGTCAGACTGCGCACTTGAGGCCAGAGAGCAAGTGTCAGATGTTTGCCCATGCTGGAGTTTGTGTCCATGATGACCGAATCATGGAGTGGTAGCCCTATGAGGCCACGGATGTTATCCTACGCTGGGTCTTGAGACCTGCTCCAAACAGCAGCGTTTCATTTTGTGGGACAGGTGGAGTCTGTGTGGATGGCTCCAGCGTCCCCCTCTGCAGTGATTGGGTAGCAGATGTCTCTGCACGGATGGCTGCAAAGTCATCTGCATTGCAGACAAGGAACATGAAAGTTTCTATCTGGTGGCTCTGGGGTGAATCAACAAGGGGCTGAGTTGACATGGAGCCTCATGCTGGTGGGTAACAATGTTAGTGTTTGTCCAGGGAGACCTTAGAATGTGGCGGTGGCTCAGGGGCTATGCAAGATTCTCCCATCCTAAGTGTTGGGCATCACTGCCAAGAGCAAGTTCGCCTCCCGGGGACAGGAGGCGTTTCCGTTGTGGTGCTCAGTGACCATGTGTTGGACCATAAGTTGGAATTGGAGAATAGGCCTCTGGCAACAGATGCCTGAAATCCTAAGTTAGGGTTCCGAGGAGGTCCTAGGGGCATGTCAGGTTCAAATTTCTCAGTCAGGCCATTGACCTGGGCGTCTGCCTGGGGTAGGCGCTCAGGGAGTGTCAGACTGTGCACTTGAGGCCAGAGAGCTCCACGAAATTGGGTTGGACTCAGGGGCCTTTCAGGTTTCTCCTAATGTGGAGGGATTGGGCAACAGGGACAGGGAGAGTTTCCTTCTGCATGGCTGGCATAGTCCTGTGGTGTGGCTCCAGAGGCCCCAACCTGGAGGGCATGTGGGCCAGGGCTTTGGGGACAGAAATCTGCAAACACAAATTCAGATTATGGTTAGGGAGTAGGTGATCGCAAGCGCGATCTACAGACCCTGAAGGCAGCTCCTCAGATTCTGAAATGAGGCCGAATCTAGGCGATAGTGCAGGCTTTTCTGTCTGGATTGTGTGTCCAGGATGGCCAAGGAAGGCAGTGGTGGCCTCTTGGGGCCATGAGAGATTCTTCCTCTCTGCGAATTCTGCCTGGCTCCCATGAGTTTGGTGTCTTTCTGGGTGAAGGGAAGAGTGCTGTATTCCATCTCAGGGGTCCCCACAAAACAGGGATTCCGGAGATGGGCTCGGGTCCGTTTTCTTTGGAATACCACACTGTGGCTTAGGATAGGGCAGAGGGACGAGGTAGGCCCGGTATGCGGTTTCCTGGTCCAGCTACCGAGGGGGCTTGTTTAAAAGCAGGCTCAGGCTCAGGGTCACAATGCCTGTTTGTGCCCAGGGTGGCCCTCATGACTGGGCGTGGTCTCAAGGGCTATACAGCTGGCTCCCTCACTGAGGGTTGGACACCCATCCCAACAGCAAGGTTTTTTGCCATGTGGAAAGAGGAGTATTCTTTTGAGCAACAGGTTCACCCATTGGCAGGGATTGGAGCTAACTTCTGGGGACAGATGACTGTATAACCAGGTTGGGGAGAGATGATGGCCCCAGGCCAAGGCAGGTCCCACCTGCTGGATGTGGGGCCCGCTATCTAGGTGGCTGACAGGAGGTTGTGCCTCAGGCTGTGTTAGACAGAGCATTAGTGCACAGGACGGCATCTGATATTGGGGTGCCCTCAAGGGCCGTGCAGTTTGAAACTCATGTGGGGTTTCTGGGCAGACCCATAGCGCACTTCCCCTTTGTGGTTGGCAGGCTGCATGCTGCGTTGTGGCTCCAGAATACCCAATAGGACGCCTTGTGGGCCAGGAGTTTGAGGACGGAAGTCAGACCCACACAAGCTATGGCTAAGTCCAGTGCCGAGCGCATGGCATTTCCAAAGTGCAGAGGCTGATTCGAGATCCCCAGCCCCTGAGTAAGGGCGAGTGTCACATGTTTGCCCATGCTGCAGTTTGTGTCCATGATGACCGACACATTGAGTGGTGGCTCTATGAGGCCATGGACGTTATCCCACCATGGGGCTTGTGAGCTGCTCCAAACAGCAAAGTTTCCTTGGGTGGGACAGGTGGAGTCCTTTTGGATTGCTCCAGTGCCCCCATCTGGAATGATTGGGTAGCAGAACTCTCCGCATGGATGCCTGCAAAGCCCATATTGCGTTCCCATTGCCGGCAAGGAATGTGGCAGTTTCAATCTGGTGGCTCTGGGGCGAAGGAACAAAGGGCTGAGTTGACATGAAGACTCATGCTGATGGGACACAATGCTGTTTTGTGTCCAGGGAGACCTTAGAATGTGGCGGTGGCTCAGGGGCCATGTAGGATTTTCCTATCCTGAGGGGTGGACACAGCTCCCAAGAGCAAGTTTTCCTCCTGGGGACAGGAGTGGTTTCAGATGTGAGGCTCAGGGACCACATGTGGGACCCTAAATTGGTGTTGGAGAATAGGCCTCTGGCGACAGATGCCTGAAAACCTAAGCTCAGGTTCCGACGATTGCCTAGGGGCATGTCAGATTCAATCTTCTGAGTCAGGCCATTGACCTGGGTGTCTGCCTGGAGGCAGGTGCTCATGGTGTCTCAGACTGCACACTTGGGGCCAGAGACCTTACAAAATTGGTGTGGACTCAGGAGCCTTGCAGGTTTCTCCTAATGTGGAGGGTTTGGGCAACAGTGACGGGCAGAGTTTCCTTCCTGAGGGCAGGCACATTCCTGCGGTGTGGCTCCTGAGGCCCCAACCTAGAGGGCATGTGGGCCAGGGCTTTGGGACATAAACCTACAAACATAAACTCGGGTTAGGGTTAGGAACGAGGTGATCGCAAGCGCAATCTGCAGACCCTGAGGGCAGCTCCTTGGGATCTGAAATGAGGCCGAATGGTAGGCGGTAGTGCAGGCTTTTCTGTCTGGATTGTGTGTCCAGGATGGCCGCGGAATGCAGGGGTGGCCTCATGGGGACATGGGAGATTCTTCCTCTCTGGGGATTCTGCCTGGCTCCCAAGAGTTTGGTATCTTGCCGGGGGAAGGGAAGAGTGCTGTTTTCCATCTCATGGGTCCCCCCAAAACAGGGATTCCAGAGATGGAATCTGGATCCAGATGCTTTGGAAAATCGCACTGAAGCTTAGGATTGGGGCCTAGAGGTGTGGCAGCCACAGTATGCGGGTTCTTGGTCCAGCTACCAAAGGGCTTGTTTGAAAGACAGCTCATGCTGAGGGTCACAATGCCTGTTTGTGCCTAGGGCGGCCCTCATGACTGGGCGTGGTCTCATGGTCCATGCAGCTGCCTCCCACACTAAGGGTTGGACACCCATCCCAACAGCAAGGTTTTCTGCCATGGGGAAGGAGTAGTCTTTTGTGCTTCAGGTTCCCCCATAGGCAGGGATTGGATCTAAGGTCTGGGGACAGATGACTGAATACGCAGGTTGGGGAGAGATGACGGCCCCGGGACATGGAAGGTCCCACCTGCTGGATGTGGGGCCCGCTATCTGGGTGGCTAACAGGAGTTCCGGTCTCTGGCTGTGTCAGACAGAGCATTAGTGCACAGGAAGGCCTATTATATCAGGGTGCCCTTGAGGGCCATGCAGTTTGATCCTCATATTGGGTTTCTGGGCAGACCCATAGCGCACTTCCTCTTTGTGGTTGGCATGCAGAATGCAGCGTTGTGGCTCCAGAGTTTCCAATGTGGAGGGCGTGTGCGTCAGGAGTGTGAGGACGGGAGTCAGAACACACAAGCTATGGTTAAGTCCAGTGCCGAGCGCATGGCACTTCCAAAATGCAAAGGCTGATTCGAGATCTCCAGCCCCTGAGTAAGGGCGAGTGTCAGATATCCGCTCACGCAGGAGTTTGTGTCCATGATGACCGACTCATGGATAGGTAGCCCTATGAGGCAACGGAGGTTATCCCATGCTGGAGCTTGTGAGCTGCTCCAAACAGCAACATTGCCTTCTACGGGACAGTTGGAGTTTTTGGATGGCTCCAGCGACCCCCATCTGGAATGACTGAGTAGCAGAACTTTCCGCATGGATGCCTGCAAAGCCCACCTCACATTCCCATTGCAGACAAGGAACGTGGCAGATTCGATCTGGTGGCTTTGGGGTGAAGCAAAAGTGGGCTGAGTTGACATGGAGCCTCATGCTGATGGGTCACAATGCTGGTTTGTGTTCAGGGGGACCTTACAATGTGGCGGTGGCTCAGGGTCCATGCAGGATTCTCCTACCTGATGGTTGGGCACAGTTCCCAAAAACAAGCTTTCCTCCCGGGAACAGGATAGGTTTTCAGTTGTGTGGCTCATGGACCACATGTTGGACCATAAGTTGGTATTGGAGAATAGGTCTCTGGCAACAGATGCTTGAAAACCTAAGCTAGGGTTCTGAGGAGGTCCTAGGGGCATGTCAGGTTCAATCTTCTGAGTCAGGTCATTGACCTTGGTGTCAACCTGGAGGCAGGTGCTCACAGTGTTTCAGACTGTGCACTTAGGGACACAGAACTCTAAGAAATTGGGGTGGACTCAGGGGCCTTGCAGGTTTCTCCATTTGTGGAGGGTTTGGGCAACGGTGACAGGCAGAGTTTCTTTCAGGAGGGCAGGCACAGTCCTGGCTCCAGATGCCCCATCCTGGAGGGCATGTGGGCCAGGGCTTTGGGGACAGAAATCTGCAAACACAAACTCGGGTTAGGGTTAGGGACAGGTGATTGCAAGTGCGATATACAGACCGTAAGGGCAGCTCCTCGGGATCTAAAATGAGGGTGACTGCGAAGCGGTATTTCCAGTATAGCCGTGGAATGCAAGGTTGGCCTCATGGGGACATGGGAGATTCTTCCTCTCTGAGCTTCTGCCCGGCTCCAAGAGTTTGGTGTCTTTCCGGGGAAGGGGGCTTGTTTGAAAGGGGTCTCAGGCTGAGGATCAAAATGCCTGTTTGTGCCCAGGGCAGCTCTCATGACTGGGCGTTGTCTCATGGGCCATGCAGCTGGCTCCCACACTAAGGGTGGAACTCCCATCCCAACAGCAAGGTTTTCTGCCATGGGTAAGGAGGAGAAGTCTTTTGGGCTTCCGGTTCCCCCAGAGGCAGGGATTGGAGCTAAGGTCTGGGGACAGTTGCCTGAATACCCAGGTTGGGGACAGAAAAGGGCTGCTGGCTGTGGGGCCTGCTATCTGGGTGGCTGACAGGAGGCCATGGCTCAGGCTTTGTTAGAGCATTAGTGTACAGGATGGCCTCTGATATTGGGGTGCCCTCGACGGCTGTGCTGGTTGAAGCTCATGTGGGGGTTTCTCGGCAGACCCAAAGCGCATTTCCTTTTTCTGGTTGGCAGACTGAATGCTTAAGATGTGGGCCTTGGGCCGTGGCAGGCCCGGTATTCAAGGCCCTGGTCCATATACCTAACGGGCTTGTTTTACATCAGGCTCAGGCTGAGGGTCCCAATGCTTGTTTGTGCCTAGGGCGGCCCACATGACTGGGCGTGGTCTCAGGGGCCACACAGCTGGCTCCCACTCTGAGGGATGGACACTCATCCCAACAGCACGTTTCTCTGCCATGGGGAAGGAGGACTAGTCCTTTGTGCTTCAGGTTCCCCCATAGGCAGGGATTAGAGCTAAGGTCTGGGGACAGATGTCTGAATACCCAGGTTGGTTAGAAATGACGGCCTCGGTCCATGGCAGGTCCCACCTCCTAGATATGGGGCCCGCTCTCTCGGTGCTTGACAGGAGATCAGTGCTCAGGCCATGTCAGGCAGAGCATTCGTGCATAGGGTGGCCTCTACTATTTGGGTGCCCTGGCATGTTGTGCAGTATGATCCTCATGTGGGGTTTCTGGGCAGACCCATATGGCAACGTTCTTTCAGGTGAGAAGGCAGAATGCTGCTTTGTGGATTCAGAATTGCCAATAGGGAGGGCTTGCAGGCCAGGAGGGTGAGCACAGAAGTCGGGAGACACAAGCTCCAGGGAAGTTCAGTGCCGAGCGCATGGCAGTTCCAATATGCAGCAGCTGATTCGACATCTCCAGCACCTGAGGAAGGGCAAGTGTCAGACGGTCGCTCCCGCTGGAATTTATGTCCATGATGGCCGAGTTATGGAGGGGGGACCTCAGGAGTCCATGGAGCTTTTCCCACGCTATGCCCTGTGAGCTGCTCCAAACAGCAAGGTTTTCTTCTGTGGGACAGGGTAGTCCGGCTCCAGGGTCCCCCACAGGGCAAGATTCGGTAGCAGTGCTCACCACATGGTTGCCTGGACAGCCCACCTCCCCTTACCTTTGCTGACGAGGAACATGGCACGTTCCATCTGCTGGCTCTGGGGGGAAGTACCATGAGGCTGAGTTGACACGGAGTCTCATGCTAATGGGTCACAATGCTGGTTGGTGTCCAGGGAGACAGAATGTGGC
>PISX010038160.1:0-10427 GCA_004024625.1 Mellivora capensis
AAAGCATCTGAAATTCAGAGCATTCGGGCAACACAGAGGATAGGACCTGGGACTGAGGTCTGAGTAAGGCATTCACTCAGAAACTGTAATTTTAAGCTACTCAATTCTGACTTCCTGAACCTTGTGACTTTCATATTTGGTGTAATTATTAGTTTTGTGCCTATTTTCTCTGAGTCTTAAAGCTTCATCAGGGGCAGAAGCACATCTGTCTTGTTTTGAAGAAATGTTCAGCCTTCTAACTCAGGTCCTAGTGTAGAACATGGGTCAGGGTGATCACCTGACAAATATTTGTTAATTGATCATTTATCATCTCAAACCTGTGCCATGTGACTGTGCAAAGATACCCATGCAAGGTACCCAGGGGCTGCTCCTGTGACCTCAAAATAGGCTCATTCAGTGTGCAGAGGTTTCAGCTCACAGAACACCTGCAGGTCAGACTAGGGCCGCCCCTGAAGATTTTCCCACTTGGCCCCATCCGCTGATTGCCAGGTGGAGGGCCTTTGGTGGGTCACATGCTCACAGTGCCCTCATGGGGGCCCCAGACAACAATCGAGTAACAGCTGCTTCTGCATTACTTGAGGAATTTCTGTTGAGCACGTGGGACTCTCCCCAGAGAGAGAGGGGCTATCAGGCCATATGGATCACGTGGCTTTCACAGGAAAACCTCAATCATCAAAACCTGCTACACAAAATGCTACACATTTTGATCTGGAAACTCTCTTTGTGTGTGAGCTTCCTGTGTGCAAAGCTGACACTCATGATGACCCGAAGCAATGACAGTGCCTTGGAAGCACCCCCTTTTGTGGCAAATGGGTGGGAGATCAGTCTGGACTTCACATTGAAGGAGGCGCTGGGAATCTGGACCCTGCCACTTAGTTGCAGAATCTAGAACTCGTTGAAGCTCAGGCTCCTCACCTGCATGGGGAGATGGCATCATCTAGAATTGTGGGTATTAAAATAGTGTAATAGCCTTCAGCAGCTGCGTTCATGAAAGGAGTGTTTCACGTTCACACAGCCCTTGTCAGCCTGTAAAACTAAATCATGTCCGCTTACTCATTTGTCTGAGGACAATTGATGCAATTGATATTCCAATTTTAGGACTCAAGCAATAATTTATAAAGCACTTAGTTTGACCTATTGCATTAGTGATGCTAAGATAGCCTGTGGTCTACGGACAACCCCCAGAACAAGAAGAAACCAGAAACCTCCGTGACTTTAATACAACAAATGCTCATTTTGGTCTCCTTGCATGTTGGATGCGGTAAAGCAGTGACGCAGACCTAACCAGCAACTCCACCACCTCGGGGTCCTTCATTTCCAAGCCAGGGAAAATAAAAGAGGCTCTTCACTGCCTTTTGTTTTTAAAAAAATTATTATTATTATTATTATTATTATTATTATTTACCATTTAACTTGTTTTAATGTTTCTTCACAAATGTTAAAAAATACAAAAGTACAGACAAGGAATCATCAAACTGTTGTGTCCAACATTACAAATATGGAGTTAAAAATTTAAAACCGTTTTTAGTTTAAAGAATGGATCTGGGAGTCAACGCAGCTCTGCAGGGTCTCTGCATCTAGGAGGGCCGGTCTCTGCATTACTGACTGTCCTCGCCTTTATCCATTTGTTCCAGGCCCTCCATGCTGGCTTCCTCCCATCTGTTTCATCAAAGGTGCAGGGTGCCCACCAGGGCCACCCCATTTTCTTGCACCAAAGCCACTTCAGTCCATGCCCCAGGCACCACAGAAGCCCCCTTTGTCTCCACCACAGCCCCTTCTGAACATTCCCCCAGGACCACCACAGTCCTCTTCCACCCTGCGTGCCACCAGGACCGCCTCTGCCATGGTGATGGTCATTACCTGAGGGAAAGGGTTTCAGGGCCTTACACTGGTTCATTCTGTTCTTCAGGTGAAGTTCTGGTTTCCACACCCCAGACTAGGGTACTGCCAGTCTCCAGCTCAGTGCTAGACATTTCCTCCTCTGGATCAGTTTCCTTGGGAACCCCATGGCTCCTTTGGGGAAAGCCACCTGTCTCCTCCATGGCCTCCCATGAGACCCATGGGGTCCCCAGGACCTCCTGGGCTCCCTGGACCTCCACGGAGAGGCAGCAGCAACCCTCTGCCATCACGGGAAGGCATACCACCTCACATCCGGGGCTGCTTCTGAGCAAGAGAAATCTAAACTTTACTCCCTTGAAAATCTTTCACATCAATCCACTCCATGGAAGCCTTGGAAGTTTGTGGGTTTTCACAGTGGTGGGTTCTGCTCATCTTAACAATTCCATACTTCTTAAAGAAGTCTGCCAGATTGTCAAGAGTCACATTGTCATTTAAGCCTTGCACATAAATTGCACTGTTGTCAAAGTCTTCATCTAGATCTATAGGTAGGCCTAGATCAAGATCTGGTCATTCATCCATGGGTCCACTAGGCTTATGGAAGCCATCTCCCTCTCCAGAGCCCATTCCACCATGTCCTCCTCCCCACCCACCTCTGCTCATACCTCCACAGTCAAGTCTCCCTCTTCCCCTGCCCTGGTTATCAGGGCCATTCCTGCTCTGGTTCTCTCCTGATCCAGAAAATCCTCCAGAACCTGCCCATGAACACCCACACCACTGGTGTGGTCTTGTTGGAATGAACTCTGCTGCCTGTAGTTGTTGCTCTGTTGGCTATATTGACCTAGAGCCCAGCTGTAGGATCCAGTGTAGGAGGGATAACTAGTGGGTGGCTACTGCCCATTGCTGCTTTGTTGGCCATAGCTACTTTGCTTTCCATAGATGCTGGGCTGCCCATAGGTGTTCTGCTTAGAGTAACCACTCTGCTCATAACTAGGCAGCCATGTAGAGGAATAGCTGTTAGAGGAAGAGTTGGTGGTGCTGTAACTGGGTGCCTGGGGTAGCTCCTAGGTACCTATGGATAACTGTGATTACTCGATCCATATCCCAGCCTGGGCTGGTTGTAACCCCCTGTGCTGGATTGGGGTTGACTAGTCTCAGCAGGTGTGTTACTATCTGTGGTCTTGCTGGTGCGGTGGCTGCTGGCTGCTATCCATTAGCTGGATAAGCAGGCTGAGTGCCATATGCAGACTGAGCTGCATAGGAGGCCTGGATGGTAGGGGCCATAGCAGTGGTGGTATCATAAGCACCAGTGCTGTACCTCTGGACAGGATGACTGTATGCCTGGGGGACAGTTGGAGTTGTATAAGCAGTGGGAGGCTGTCCATCAGAGTTGCATAGGTGGTCTGAGCTCATAAGTCACAGTGGTCTGAGCCTGGGTCTAGCTGACATCAGTGGGCTATAGCTGACATCAGAGGTTCCCTTACTTTGCTGTCTGCATTTCTGGGTAGTCTGTGCATATCCTTGCATGGGCTGGGCGGTGTATGCACTCTAGCCCTGCAGGACTACAGCTTGGCCACAGGTACTGTGATCCATGGTCACCATTTTCTCCCCTCCCTTCTTGTTATCTTCACTGCCTCTTACCAGAAGTGGTGCATCAAATCTGCTTATGGCACACTGTAAGGGCAGTCACAGGACATCACTGTTGTATATTTGTGCTGGTGGTAGGAGGGGGGATCTGGGAAATGAGGAAGAGTGCATGGGTTTTTGCAACCATTAACAGCATCTGCTATATCCCTACTGTGAGTCAGGTGCTAAGAATACAGAGTTTCACAAATAAATCACATTTTCTCAATATAAAGTTTCACACTGTTTTATGGCTTACATTATGAAATTGGAGTAAGTTTTATAATCAATGTTTATATTCCATTAAGTAGGGTCTTTTTAAAAATCAACAAAAAGTCACAAAACTGACGATGTGTGTTATCATCAATGACATATTAAAATCAAAAATTTCTCCCTTAAGAGTTCATGTTCTAATGGTAGGAAGAGAAGCAAAAGATTTTTGCAGGATTTGCCTAGCATTTGCAGTACAGGAAAGCAAAATGCTGTCAAGGTTCATTGCAAAGGCAGCTAATCCAGCCTGAGAAGGGTCAGAGGGGGCTTCCTGGAGGAAGTGGTATCTGTGATTTAAAGAATAGGGGTGCCTGGGTGGCTCAGTGGGTTAAAGCCTCTGCCTTCGGCTCGGGTCATGATCCTAGGGTCCTGGGATCGACCCCTGCATCGGGCTCTCTGCTTGGTGGGGAGCCTGCTTCCTCCTCTCTCTCTGCCTGCCTCTCTGCCTACTTGTGATCTCTCTGTCAAGTGAATGAATAAAATCTTAAAAAAAAAATCAAGAACAAATAGGAATTAGTTATGAAAAGGAAGGAGACATCCTTTATAACCACAGAGGGAAGAAAGAGATGGCAAACCAGTCTACACTGCTAGAGAACAGTCTTAGAAATGAGGGGATATGAGAAATGGAGAAAGAGAGAGGGACCAAGACAAAGTGGGTTGAGAGAGAGAGAGACTGGAACACATAAATCTGGTTCTGGATTCCTAGTGAAGAAATGAGGGGTTCTCATGCCAATATTACTTTAGAAAAAGTGACAGGTCCTAGTCTCAGTACCGATATATTGCTCCCACCCAAGGAATTAGATTGTGGGATGCCTGTGTGATCTGAATCTGGAATGTGATTAGCATGGAAAAGGGCAGGTGTGTTTGGGGTAGCAGGAGGAGATGGGAAACCTAAAAGGGAATGGGTTTCCTTTATCTCAAATCCTCTAATGAGAGCCAGAAACTCAGGCAGGACAGCACTTAGAGAAACTGGATTTCCAGGTCACAGCCTCGTTCTCCTCATCAGGGAAAATGCATAAATTGCAAAGGATAAGCACCTGCCCCTTGATTTACTGGGATGCCCGTACAGGTCCCCTTGGAGGGGAGCAGAGGCTCTCTTCTCCTGGCCCTTTCCACCCACCATGCCCTCTTTAGCCTCCCTCCCCAAGTTATCTCTGCCAACCTGCATTTTCTAAAAATTCTGTGAATCAATAGGAATTATTTCAAGAGGGAGGAGTGAGTTAGCAGCCAGATTAGTGACAAGAGCTAGTGACACACCATGACCCGTGCCATCTCGGCTCACTCACATGTGGCCTATGCTCCTACACTGATGTCACACGTGTTCCTGGCAGTGTGGGCATGCCAGCCTCACAGAGCAGACATGCCATGAGCCTCCAACAACTTCCAACAGCCTCGTGCATTCAGGCGTTCCCAGAGGCCAGGCTGGGGCAGACTATGACATTGGGCAGACTATGACATCCTTTTGAATCCCCTGCATGGGCCTGCCAAACCCCTCCCACCCCCAAGCCTAGAGGACTACAAACAGACTTGAGAAACAAAAGGAGAAAACTTAATCTTCAATCGAGTTGTACAGAACTATTTCAAAAAATACAAAAAACAAAACAAAACAAAAACCTCTAGAAACCCATTTTAATTTCACCATGTATACTTTCCAATTTTTAACATTTTTTTTCAATTGGTATTTTCTTTTAATTTTTTAAATTATGTTATGTTAGTAACCATACAGTACATCATTGGTTTTTGATGTAGTGTTCCATGATTCATTGTTTACATAGAACACCCAGTGTTCCATGCAATACATGCCTCCTTAATACCCATCACTGGGCCAACCCATCCTCCCACTCTTCCCCTCTAAAACCCTCAGTTTATTTCTCAGAGTCCACAGTCTTTCATAGCTCATCTCCTCCTCCAATTTCCACCCCTTCATTTTTCCCTTCCTTCTCCTAAGGTCCTCCATGCTATTCCTTATGTTCCACAAGTAAATGAAACCCTGTAATTGGCTTTCTATGCTTGACTTATTTCACTCACCATAATTTCCTCCAGTCCCGTCCATGTTGATACAAAAGTTGGGTATTCATCCTTTTTGATGGCTGAATAATATTCCATTGTGTATATGAACCACATCGTCTTTGTCCATTCATCTGTTGAAGGGCATCTCGCTCTTTCCATAGTTTGGCTATTGTGGACATTGCTGGTGTTCATTGCTGTGAACATTGGGGTGCATATGGTCCTTCTTCTCACTACATCTGTATCTTTGGGGTAAATACCCAGTAGTGCAATTCCTGGGTCATAAGGTAGCTCTAATTTCCATTTTGTTTTAATATTGTATTTCTTTTGAATTATACCTAAGGGTGTGGGGAAGAAGGTAGACTTTCCAGGGTCCAAGGACTCTAAGGGAAATAACCCTGCTCTGGTCCACCCATCCTCATCAACTCACATCATCCCAGTGTCTGGAGGACCCCCACTTCTAGCTCATATCCATGCCAAACTTCTGCCCACACTGACACCAAAACCACTTTCTCATAACCCATGCTTGATGGCACTGCTTTTCCCCATAAAACCACCAGCAACAAGATAATGCCTCAGGTCTTCAATCTGGGGCACAGGACCCCTGTGAGCTCTCCACTTTCCTTGGCTCTTCCTTCACAGTTATCCCACCTGCACCCGCACCATCTGGACAGGACACCTTGCTGCCCTGCATTCCTCCTGCTCGCCCTGGTGAGAATGGAGACCTCCTTTTTCTGAGCATCTTTGCAACATGCTGGGCACCTCTGTTATCAGGCTTACACTGTGTGATGAGGGTATTTGAGGTACCTGTCTTCCTCCACAAACTGTTGGAGATTCAAAAGGTTAAGTTCCCCTTACCTTTTTAGTCCAGGAGGACTACCGGGAGGGTGCATGGGATAGAGTTAACATTCACTAAATAAAAACAAGTTAAAAAAAATGACAAGATGGAGGGAAAGAAGGAAGGACAGAAAATGGAAGGAAGGCAGGCAGGCAGGCAGGCAGGCAGAAAACATCATGCTCAACAAGGTTTAGAAAAACCACCCCATTGTCACCCTCTCGTCCATTAGGAAACCCAGATGAGCACACGCTGGCCAAGCAACCCTGAAAGAAACTGGCTACACTAAGATGTATGGGTTTCTGGCTGCTGCTGACACAAGTGCTTCTGACCCCAGGGTGAGATTCCATTCTGAAGCCAAATGGAAACAAGACAGAATTAAAAAATAGAAGTGCAGTTAATGAAGCGTGAGCTAGCCGGGCCATGCTCTCACAGCCTCTGTGGGATGAGAAGGCTGCTATTCTCAGGCCACTGGCAGGGGCTGCCCAGTTGGCCAGGAGGCATGTCCCTAGGGCTCTGGGATGGTCTCTTGTTGCTCACATCAAGAGCTAATGTTGTCAGCCATGATATCTCCTGTTGCCTGCCCAGACCTCAGGCACAGAGTAAGAGATTGATTCTACAAAGTCAGCTAAGGAAGATGCAGTGTGTCCGACAAGCCCAACTCTTTAGAGACCACTCTCCACGCTGTTCTCCAAGTATTTGGCATTAGGCTATCTAAACACAGAACAGCAGGACAGGTATAATTGGAACCTCCAGCTGGCTTGCGTGGATTGACCTTTTGGGTAAAAACAATGGAATTAATTTAGCTCCTGTCTCTTCCCTTTTAAAATGGTGATTATGATGCCCTTCTGCTCTCTGAGCCTCTGAAAATAACAATTAAAAAAATATGCTACATCCTATCTACTGATCTCATAAAATTGTGCTGTGGATCAAGATAACAGGTGTGGGATTGTTCAGTGAAGTATAAAGAATTATTCAAAGCTGAGTTTTTATTACCTGGTCTCTGTTTCTATATTTACTTTATATATGCAAAGCCAAACTGCAAACCCATCCATTCTGATTTCTCCCAAGCATCCCAAGAGATGGAGGGAAAGGGCTGGGTACCCGCTCTGCTCTAGGAGCGGATTATCGCCATAGCTGCTATGTACTGACCACCAGCTCTGGTCTGGTGCTAACTCTGGAGCACACTGTTGTGGATGGCCACACTGCAGAATATGTTGTTGCTTCATGTAACAGATGAAAGCAAGATTCAGAAACACAAATTAACCCTTTCAAGTCGGTAGTCCCCCCATCATTTCAGCTCGGATCACCAGGATCCCCATCTGTGACAGCCACTCTCAGATGACCTGGGGAATTGGCTGAAGTCCTATTTCCCTCCTTGTGACTTCGATAGTAATATCTAAGGGTGAAAGTGCTTGTTATGATAATATGAGATCCTTATAAAAGTACTAGGCAGAGTCTGGCTCAGAATAGGGACTAAAAAATACAAAGTTCCCTTACTACTTTGTCCCGTCTGTTCCCATTTTGGGGGAAAATATAGGTAATAGTCAAAGAGGTTTTTTGAAGGGAAAGTTACAGAAGGAAGTTGGAATAGGTAGGAGAGATTCAACTTTAAATTGTGAGAAGCTGGGTACTTTGAACACCTAACCAACTTAACGAACACTAAGGATTTATTCATTGCTATCTGTAATCTACTTTAGAATCTGTTAAAAATTTTGAGCTGTGGCATATTCCATTCAGCTTAAGTATGGGATGAAGTGTAATGTCTGCCTTTCTTTAGTCTAACAACAAGTCTCGTTGTCTGGAGCCTAGAAATATTTGATTATATGATCTATCTGGCTCCTGTCCCTGAAATTATAAGAAGGGCAGTGAGGGGGAAGAATTTTCTTGATCAGTTAACTCCTAGCAACAGCACTGGGTACTTTCTGGAAACTGAGATGAATCCCAAAGATAGCAGACTGAGGGTGGGGTGAGTCAGTTTCTTATCCCTGAAGATAGCTACTAAGCTGGATCCAAGAAGCTGCAGGGGTGATTCTTGTCCCTTTGTAATCAGTGAAGAGATTACTCTATCAGCAGAAGGTGGCCATTTTGCAAACTGAGAAAATTGGAGAAAATCAAGTTAAATGTGGAGTATGTCTGGTGAAAGAGCCTGAATGCTATGAAGGGAAGAAGGAGGCAAAGGAAACTGAAAACTGCTCTTTATTCCCTTAATTGAGCACCATGGGAATGAAGGATTTGACATTTGTCCTCCCTGAGGGTTTAGGGGATAGTAAAATTTGGAGTCAGAAGGGACATCAAGAAACCCCAATTCCAGGGCACCTGGAATTGGGGTTTCTCAGTGGGTTAAAACCTCTGCCTTCAGCTCAGGTCATGATCTCAGGGTCCTGGGATCGAGGCCCACATTGGGCTTTCTGCTCAGCAGGGAGCCTGCTTCCCCCTCTCTCTGCCTATTTGTGATCTCTCTCTCTGTGAAATAAATAAATAAAATCTTAAAAAAAAAAAGAAACCCCAATTCTAGTGTCACTTCCTCTGGAATCCTTCCCTGGTATTCCTGACTATATCAAACCTGTGTATTGTATTATTACAATAATAGCGCCTTTGTCTTCCATAGTTCTTATATTCCTCATTAAGAGCCAAATCTGTTCCAATTTTATACTCTATTCCTAGCACCCAGAATGGTGCTGCAACAGTAGGCATGATGTGTATCTTTGAAATAACAAATTTATTACATTCTCTTTGAGGAGGCATATGAAGCAGATTAAAAAAAATAAAATTCAAATGACAGAAAAAACTAAAATGTATTAGGCATAAATATAATTATTTTGGAACAATTAAATTAAAATTTATTTTTATTAAATCAAATTCTAATTAAATTAATTAGATTGATTTATTAATTTAATTAATCAATATTAAATAATGATCAATTATTTATAAATTACTTATAAATAAATCATAAAATAATAATAAATAATTAAAATTTAATTAATTAGAATTAATTAAAATCTGGAATGCAGTGATCTAGTTAAATGATGTAAGGAACTTAAACTAGAAACCCAAGGAATGGCAGCACTTTTCTTTCCTTCAAAGCCTTCTGCTTCTGCTTGCAGTTGGGCTATGGTCTGTTCTCTCTGAAGACAAAACAGATACTGTGCACCTGCGAGGCTAATTTTGCCACTGTTTTAGCCTTTTTCCCCTTTGAAAAATCCCAGGGAAATGCTCTGATTGGAAACCTCTGGGTTGTGAGCCAAAACATGTTCAAGGCTTAGCATATACTTCATGTTTCCTGTTCTGTTTTGTTTTTTTGTTTTGTTTTTTAAAGATTTTTAAATATATCATTTAATAGAAAGCTAGGAAATTTTAATTATTAATACCTCTCAGGAAAAGAATCTATCCAAGATGTACATTATCATTCAAATTGATAGTTTTCTTTATCATGAATTTCAGCAGACTTATTCTTTGTAACAAATTCTCATTTTCATATTTATTTTTTACTGCTTTTTTTTTTGCTGAAAAAAAATTTTTTTATTTATTTCATTTCTTTTCAGCATAACAGAATTCATAGTTTTACACCAGACCCAGTGCTCCATGCAATGCGTGCCCTCCATAATACCCACCACCTGGCTCCCCCAACTTCCCACCCCACGCCCCTTCAAAACCCTCAGGTTGTTTTTCAGAGTCCATAGTCTCTCATGGTTCATCTCCCCCCCAATTTCCCTCTTTACTGCTTTTTTATTATTATTGTTATGTAAGTCATTATTTTTTTTAATTTTTATTTTTTTTTATTTATTTTTTTAAATATATTTTTTTAATTCCTTTTCAGCGTAACAGAATTCATAGTTTTACACCACACCCAGTG
>PISX010038161.1:0-10421 GCA_004024625.1 Mellivora capensis
TTCAAGCTGGAAGCCTGGTTGAGAGTCCGGAGGCATAATGTGGGGTAGGGGTTTAAGAACAGAGGACTTTGAATTCTCTCTCTGCTCCTTCCCAGCTTTGTGGCCTTGGATAAGTGGGTTTTCCTCTCTTGGTCTCAGTTTCCTTATTGTAAAAGGGAGATTATTGCTATTGTTTTTAAAGATTTTATTTTTAAGTAGTCCTATACCCAATGTGGGGGTTGAACCCACAACCCTGAGTTCAAGAGTCTCGTGCTCTACTGACTGAGCCAGCCAGGGGCCCAGGGGAGATTACTATTGTATTTACTTCAGGTGGCAGAAAGAAACAAAATGATGGCTGTAACGTACCGAATGTGTTCATAGTGGACAGTGGGCATTCAGTAAATGGTCACATCATCTCTGTGACACAGTCTAAGTGAAGAGCAGCTTGTGAGGGGCTCTTGCTGCTCAGGTGGGAGAGTTTGAACTTGCTGGGATGATCAAAGGCCTTGAGAAATCATAAACTGCCAGCTGAAAAGGGCCTTGCCAATTAGCTGCCCAGCCACCTCATTTTACAGAGGAAGAAAAAAAATCTAGTCCTGGAGAGAAGAAACAAGTTCATGTCACAAAGTGAGGCTCTGCTCCCCACAGAAGGGAGATGATTCTGACCATAATTCATTCAGTACTGAGCACCTGCAGTATGTCCGGCCCCGCTCGGGGGCTGGAGTCACAGCCCAGAACAGGGCTCTGGGGGGTCCCGAAGGTGGGGATGGCCACGGGGGGTTGGCAATCTGAGTGCCTTCCAGCCTTCCGGGTGTGTGCCTTCATCCCCGGGGGTTTCTGGGCTGGGAGCAGCAAGGTCACTGCATTTACCCACTGCACTGTATTTACCCACATTCCTCCCCATTTCTCTGGGGGTTTGTTTCGGATTTGGTTTGGGAGTCTGTTCACCCAGTACATCTCTGTCGCATGTGCATGAGCTGCTGCGCACATTGGGGGGATTTCTTTCTTCTCCCATTCCATTGTCTTTCTTCCTCCCCCACCTGTCCCTTCTTTCCTTTTTTCCACTCTCCCTCCCTGTACCCTTCCTTTCTCACATCCGTCCTTTACTGACAGCCTCCTCTGTGTCGGGCACAGTGCTGGCCTCTGGGAATCCAGAGTAAGAGTCCCCACTGCCACACATCTCACAGGGTCATGGGAGAGGCAGGGAAGAAGACAGATCATCGCTCCTGTGTGCATGGCATGCGAAATGACTGAATCGGGCCCAGAGTATTCTGGGGGCACGAAGGGAGCACAGTTAAGGACAGCCAGGGAGGGGTGCCTGGGTGGCTCAGTGGGTTAAAGCCTCTGCTTTCAGCTCAGGTCATGATCCCAGGGTCCTGGGATTGAGCCCCGCATCCGGCTCTCTGCTCAGGGGGGAGGCTGCTTCCCCCTCTCTCTGCCTGCCTCTCTGCCTACTTGTGATCTCTGTCTGTCAAATAAATAAATAAAACCTTAAAAAAAAAAAAAAGGACAGCCAGGGAAGTCTTCCAAAAAGTTCAGCATTTGAGCTGAGTCTTGGGAGGATGGGCCGGAAAGAGAAGGGCAGCCAGGCAGAAGAGACAGGCGTGAAGATAGAAAATAGCTTGGTGTGTTTTATGTTTTGGGGACTACCAACAATTAGGGCAGGGAGTGGTGAGTGTTCAGAATGGGAAGCTAGACCGTGAAGGCTTCTAAGCCATGGTCGGGAGTTTATGGACTTCATCTGTCAGCATATATTTTTTTGAAGGTTTTTTGGGGGAATAATTAATCAGGCACGCGATACAAAATTCAAAAGGGAAAAAAGGTATACACTCAGACATCAGTCTTCCTTCCTGTCTTCATTCCCCAGTGGTCCTCCCAGAGTTCTCTGGGGGCAGCCACTGTCACCAGTGCTTTTAGTGTCTCATCCAAGAAATCTTGGAAATAGACAAGCAAATGCAAACACATTATTATTATTATTATTATTATTATTATTTTGCTAAAATGGCATATTAGTTACCTATAACTTTATAACAAATTACTCTAAAACTTAGTGGCTTAAAGCAACAGGCCATTATTTTTTCATTTTCTGTGAGTCACAGGAATTTGGGAGCAGCTCAGATAGGCAGTCGTGGTTCAAGGTTGCTCCTGAAGTTACAACCAAGACTGCAGCAGGGGCTGTGGTCATCTATGGGTAACTGGGGCTGAAGGACCCACTTCTAAGCACTCTCATGTGTTGGCAGGAGACCTCAGAATGAGTGACCAAGGAGAGAGAAAGGAAGATGCTACACTGCCCCACTCTCCTTTTTTTTTTTTTTTTTGGTAACGGTTTTATTGCACTATAACTCTATGCCATATAGGCTATCCATATGAAGTGTATAATTCAGTGGTTTTCAGCATATTTATAGAGTTGCACAACCATTACCACAACCAATTGTAAGATATTTTCATTACCTCAAGAAGCCTTATACCCTTTAGGTCTCACCCCCTCAAAGCTCTCCCACCCAACCTCCCCAGCCTCTAACGCAACCACTAACTGACTTTCTGTCTCTCTATCTTAGCCTGTTCTGGTCATTTCATAGAAATGAAATCACACAAGGGCACCGGGCTTCCTCAGTCTGTGGAGCATGCAACTCTTGATCTAAGGGTTGTGGGTTCAAGTTCCACGTTGGGTATAGAGATTACTTACAAATAAATTTAAAAAAATTTTTTTAATATTTTTATTTATTTATTTACTTACTTGGGAGAGAGTGAGAATGAGAGAGTTCACAGAGGGAGGGGGAGAAGCAAATTCCCTGCTGAGCAGGGAGCCCAACATGGGTCTTGATCCTAGGACCTTGAGATCATGACCTGAGCCGAAGGCAGAAGCTTAACCAACTGAGCCACCCTGGAGCCCCTTAAAAATAAAATCTTAGGGATGCCTGGGTGGCTCAGTTTGTTAAGCGGCTGCCTTCGGCTCAGGTCATGATCCCGGTATCCTGGGATCGAGTCCCGCATCGGGCTCCTTGCTCAGTGGGGAGCCTGCTTCTCCCTCTGCCTCTGCCTGCCACTCTGTCTGCCTGTGCTCACTCTCTCTGACAAATAAATAAAATCTTACAAAGAAAATAAATAAATCTAAAAAAAAAAAAAACCAAACAAATGAAATCCTCCAACATGCCGTCCTTGCAGTTTCTTTCATTTCGCATGATGTTTCCAAGGTTCACTCGTGTCGTAGCACCTGTCAGCACTTTATTCCTCTTTGTGGCCATTTATGGCCACAATGTTGAAATATATGGATAGACCACATTTTGTTGATTCATTCATGGGTTGATGGACATTTGGGTTGTTTCAACTTTTTGGCCATTATAAATAGTGCTGCTGTGAACATTGGTGTACAAGCTTCTGCATGGATGCACGTGGTCATTTCTCTTGGGTAGTTACTTAGGAGTGGAATTGGTGGCTCAAATGGCAACTCTATATTTAATGTTTTGAGAAACTTCCAGGTTGTTTTCCAAAGTGGCAGCACTATTGTACATTCCCAGGAGCAGTGTATGAGGGTTCCTATTTCTTCATACCTCATCAGCACTGTTGTTACCTGACGTTTTTAAATTATAGCCATCCTACCGGCTGTGGACTGGTGTCTCATTGTGGTTTTGATTTGTATTTCCCAAATGATTCACGGTGTTGAGAGTCTTTTCATGGGCTTATTGGCCGTTTGTATATCTTCTTTGGAGAAATATCTATTTAGATCCTTTGCCCATTTTTTAAACTGGGTTATTTTTCTTTTTATTATTGAGTTGTAAGAGTTCTTTGTATATTTTTGATACAAGTCCCTTATCAGATATATGATTTGCAAATATTTTCTTCCATTCTGTGGCCGTCTTTTGTCTCTCTTGATAGTTTTCTTTGAAATACAAAAGTTTTTAATTTGTACAAAATCCGGTTTATCTCTTTTTTCCTTGTGTTGCTTGTGCTTTTGGTGGTATATCTAAGAATCCTTTGCAAATCCAAGGGCACACAAAATTTTTTTTTAAAGATTTTATTTATCTATTTGAGAGAGAAAGCATGAGAGCTCGAGCAGGGGGAGGGGCAATGGGAGAGGGACAAGCCGACTCCCCGCTGAGCAGGGACCTGAAGGGGGGAAAGGTGCTTAACTAACTGAGACACCCAGGCACCCCAACCAATGCAAAAAATGTACCTCTGTTTTTACCAAGGAGTTTATAGTTTTAGCTCTTACATTTAGGTGTCTGATCCATTTGAGTTAATTTTTGTATGTGGGGTAAGGTTGCATGTAGCTCCCCTATTGTCCCAGCACCATTTATTGAGAAGATGATTCTCTTTCAATTGAATAGTCTTGGCATCCTTGTCAAAACTCAGTTAACCATAGATGCATGGGTTTACTTCTGGACTCTGTTCTGTTCCACTGATCTACATGTCTGTCCTCGCGCAAGTACCAGAATATCCTGATGACTGTTGTTTTGTAATGAGTTTTCAAATCAGGAAGTGTGAGTCTTCCAACTGTGTTCTTTTTTGAAGATTGTTTTGACCATGACACTGCCTTTTATGTCCCAATCAATATATCACATACCATCACCCCACCATACTCTGTTGTTAGGATTGTTCCACTTTAATGTATAAAGAGCTATTTTTTCTCAAGAGCTGCAAAATATACTTTTGTATAGATGTTTCATCATTTATCTTATCAATACTTAAGTTGTTTACAATATTTCGCTATAACAGTATTTCAGTGGATAATGTTGTATATAAATACTTTGACACATATGTGCATATAAGGACAAAATAAAGACCTAGAGCAGAATTACTGGATTAAATGGTCTGTATATTTACAATTTTGACAGATCCTGCCATAGTCCCCTCTGTAGGAACTATTCAGAGTTACCCTCCCAGCAGCAACGTAAAAAAGTACCTGTCACCTCACTTCCTTGTCAACGGAGTATGTTATCAGATATTTTATTTTTGCCAACCTGATGCGTAAAAAAAATACTCTTATAGTAGTAGTTTGCCTTTCTCTAATTATGAGTGAAGCCGAGCACCTTTTATATGTATCCTTTTTTGAAAAGATTTTATTTATTATTTGTCAGAGAGGAGAGAGAGAGAGTGAGTGCACAAGCAGGGGAGCAGCAGGCAGAAGGAGAAGCAGGATCCCCGCTGAGCAGGGACCCCATGTGGAACTCGATCCCAGGACCCTGGGATTATGACCTGAGCCAAAGGCAGCTGCTTAACTGACTAAGCCACCCAGGTGTCCCTACATATATATAATTTATATAAACTGTCATATATGTATATATTATTTCTATCATGTTAATGGCATTTTCCCTCTTGGATATGTGAGAACTTTTTGTGGGGCACCTGGCTGGCTCAGTCAGTAGAGTGCGTGACTCTTGATCTTGGGGTTTTAAGTTTGAGCCTCATATTGGGTACTGAGATTATTTAAAAATGAAATCTTTAAAAAAAGGGAACTTTTTGTATATTAAGAAAGTTAACTCCTTGTCTGTGATATGAGTTACAAATATTGTTCCCAGTTGATCTTTGGACTTTGTCTATGGATGTTTTTCCTCACGGTGAAACTTGTTTTTTCTTAACATGATCAAATTGTCAGTTCTGTCCGGGGTTTAGTGTGGTATCCAGAACAGCCTTGAAGTGTTTTGAGCTGGTGCGGGGGGTTCATATCACATCTGGCTATCAGTGGAGAGGGTGATTTGGAGGAGTTGGAGGGGTCAAGAGAACAAGGACTAAAGTATTCCCATCCTGAAAGCCTCTCATTTGTGTCCTTTTCTTTTCATCCCCATGTTATGTTATTCATCATTATCAACTTTACTTTAATCCCAGAGAAGTTTAATGGTATAACGAGAGCCCTGGACCAGGAGTCTGTGCCTGGCACATAGTCGGTGTTTAATAAGTGTCTGTTGAGTGAGTGCATGATGACATCTAATTTAAGTCCTAGCTCTACCCTCCACTCCTTTGGAGGCAGCATATTCAGTGGTCAGACAACCTGACTTCGAATGCTAAGTGTGGCATTGCCAGCTACGTGTCTTTAAGAAGGTTACACAATTTCTGAGTCTCAGTTTTCTCATCTGTAAAATAGGGATAATTATAGTAACTACCTCGGGGGCTGTTGAAACATTCATTGTGAATATTGTACAGGCCTGGCAGAAAGGAGACCCTCAAGAACTGTTAGCACTTATTATTAGCTGATGTGTGACTTGGATCAAAACACTTTGGCTCCCACCTTCCATTGTCTGTGCTACAATAAGAGAGGACAGATGGAATAGTGGGAAGTATGAGAAGATAAGCCTGAAGAGTCAGGTAGGACTGGCTATGGAGAGCTTTCAAAGTTGGGTCTTAGAGTTTGGGTCTTATCCTTATGTGATGGGCATTTGCTTTTATTCTTTATTTTTTAAAAAGGATGTATTTATTTATTTATTTTGAGAGAGAGAGAGAGAGAGTACAAGAGGGAGGGGCAAAGGCAGAAGGAGAGAGAATCTCTAGCAGACTCCACACCTAGCACAGAGCCCAGTCGGGGCTCGATCTCATGATCCTGAGATCAGAACCTGAGCCGAAACCAAGAGCCAGATGCTTAACTGACTGAGCCACCCAGGTGCTCCATGGGCATCCGCTTTCAGGCATGGGAGTCACCAGGCCCAGATGTTGGATTTAGAAAGATGACTGAGGTGGCTGCTGCAGGGGTGGACTAGATGGAGGCTTGATGGGAGGCAAGGAGCCTGTGGTCCTTGGGAGAGGTGCCAAGGCAGCAGGGAGAGAGGAGGAGGAAGACGGGAGCCCCGTATGGGAGACCAGTGGCTGTCCAGCGGGGAGGACAAGGCAGGTGTTACAGATGACTCCAGGTTTCCTCCCTGGATGACTGGGTCCCTGGACCGATATTCCCAAACATGCAGGAGGTAGATTGGGTCAGTTTGGGAAATGTTGAGTTGGCAGACCCTCTGGTGTGCAAGAGGAAAGGTCTGACAAGCAGCTGGCATTTGGGCTGGGAGCCCAGGGCAGCGGTCTCCGTTGGAGACAGAGATGTGAGGCGCCATGGGATGAGTCTAAGAGTAGGTGAGATTGCCCTGTGGAGAGTATGTGCTGGGAGAAGGGGAGAGTCTAGAAACACCGGCCTTTAAGAGGCAGGTGAGGGAGGAGCCCAAAAAGGAGCCAGAGCCGCTGCTCAGATTAGCAACTGAGAAACGGAGAAGGATGGGCTTGAGAAAGGACACGTGCCTGGAGGAAACAGAGGGGGATCTAGAGGGACAGAGCCATCTGGGAGGGCCTGGTTTGAGCTGGGGGAACCAGACAGGCTGCGGGGAGAGCAGCAGGAGACTTGTGACCAGACAGGAGAGAAGGTGGGGCTAGGGGGAGCCGGGACAACGGGGATGCATGGATGGGGGGATTCAAAGGTTATTAAGAGGCTACGGGCTCCGCCGTAGGCTGGGCAAGTCAATACTGAATACGGTTCCCAGATGATTACCACACAAAGTGATGGTAATTGGTGACACCAGATAAAATTATTTGTCTTCTTTTTTTGGGGGGGTAAATTTTATTTTAATTCCAGTGTAGTTGATGTACAGTGCTCTACTAGTTTCATGTGTGCAGTATAATGATGTGACAGTTCCATACAGGACTCAGTGCTCACTGCGGTAAGTGGCCCCTTAATCCCCTTCACCAATTTCACCCATCCCCCCACCCACAATTGTCTGTCCTCTGAATAGTCCCCCCTCCTAAACGGTAGGGTCCTCAAGATCAGGAACCAGGAACTGGGCACTGGATTCCATTGGAAGAGCTTCCCAGGAGGAGGGGAACAGTCCATACACAGGCCTCCAGGTGGGGCTGAAGTTGACCAGGACAGAAAGGAAGCCAGTGCGGCCCAGAGTGTAGGGAGTGGAGGCCTAATGGCTGGAGGGAAAGGTGGGCAGCCTGTGGCAGCGCTTTGTTCTGGGGGAGCGCCTGGGGGAGCTTTTGAGGGCTGCTGAACAGGGCCATGGCACCGTCCATTTCTGAAAGTTCACTGTGGATGCTGAGTGGAGAACAGCTGATGATGGGGTAAGTGTGGGAACTGAGAAGTAGTTAGGAGGCCACTTTGGTCCTCCAGGAGGGGGATCATGGCAGCTTGGACACATGGGTGCAGTGGAACTGGAGAGGAGAGGTCAGATCCTGGATATTTTTGGAGGTCAAGTCGGTCGACCTTGGGAATGGATTGGATGTGGGGGTGAAGGGAAGGGGGAGGCAGGATGCCTTCTAGCCTCTGGGTGCTGGATGGGGGATGGTGAGCCCAGGCACAGGTGTCCCGACACCCAGCATCCTGGGTTGATACAGGCACTAAGGTTGGGCCTGGATCTTCAGTGAGTTGGGGGTGACTGTTAGGAGAGGCCCAGTCTCCCTCATAAGAGTAGGGCCTGCCCCGGGGGAGCAGAGCCAGCACTCAGCCTTGGTAGTGAGGGGCCTGTAGACACCTTCCTTCCCTTAGCGGGGCTCAGCCTGTCAGAGGTTTTCCCTACAGCCCCCTAGGGCCAGGGGTGCTAGGGAAGCAGTGCCTTGGAAAGCGGTGGTCCCAGTGTGGACAGATTCTTCACTGGGCTACCCTCAGCCCCACATGCAGCCTGATCCTTTCCTTAACTCCAGGGAGGGACTCACAGGGGACACAAGCAGCTGGCCGTGAGTTCTGTGCTGCGTTGCTGCTCTGTGTACCCCCCTTTTTCTAAGACCTTTACTGCTTTGTAAAGTTATCATTGTTCTTTGTAGAAAAATTGGGGACTATAGACGAGCAAAATTATATCCATAATCTCACACTCCCAGAATCAGTCATTCTTAACTGCCTGGCCCACAGTCTGAACGGTGGAGAGTGCTGGTTACCAGCAGATTCTGGAGCCAGGCTCACTGGGTTCAAACTTGCCAGCCGGTTTTGCAGCTTACCGGCTGTGTGACTTTGGATAACTTGGATAACCTCTCTGTGCCTCAGTGTCCTCATCTGTAAAAAGGAAATAATAATGCAGATTATTGTGTGGATGACATAAAGTAAAGTACATAAGGTCCTATAGTGCCCGGCATGGTAAATGCCGTATGACTGTCTGCTCTAATTATGTAAGTGTTTTTTCCCTGAAATGAAATTATATTGCATGTTAATTTTTACAGCCTCTGGAAACCTGACACAGCATAAGTATTTTCTGTATCATTAAATCTTCCTCAATGGCTACCTGAGGAGATTGATATCCAAGTTTCATAGCTGAGTGATATTCTGTGACAGGAAAGAACTGTATTCCCATATAGCTGGATATTAAATTGTTTCTCTCTTTCTTTCCATTCTTCCTTTATTATTTCTCCCTTTCCTCCTTTCTCTCTCTCTTTTTTAAATTTTTATTTTTAAAGAAGATTTTATTTATTTATTTGAGAGAGTGAGAGAGAGAGCAAGAGCACAAGCAGGGAGCAGTAGAGGCAGAGGAAGAAGCAGACTCTCCGCTGAGCAGGGAGCCCGATGTGGGGCTTGGGACACAGGATCATGACCTGAGTGAAAGGCAGACTTTTAACTGACAGAGCCACCCAAGTACCCCCCTCTTTTTTTCTTTAAAGATTTTATTTATTTATTTGACAGAGAGAGAGATCACAAGTAGGCAGAGAGGCAGGCAGAGAGATAGGGGGAAGCAGGCTCCCCGCTGAGCAGAGAGCCCAATGTGGGGCTTGATCCCAGGACCCTGAGATCATGACCTGAGCTGAAGGCAGAGGTTTTAACCCACTGAACCACCCAGGCGCCCCACCTCTCTCTTTTTTAAAGATTTATTTTTATTTATTTTAGAGAGAAAAAGGGCATGCAGTGTGGAGGGACGGAAGGAGAGGGAGAGAGAGAGTCCCAAGCAAACTCCATGCTGAGCATCCCTCCATTGGGGGTGGCTATGGGGTGATCCCCCCTGAGATCTGAGAGTCAGATGCTTAACTGACTGCACCACCCAGGTGCTCCTCTTCTTTCTCTTATAAGTAATAATGTGACAGACATCCTTGTAGCTCGATCTGAGAGCATATCTGTGAGCATTTTCTTCAGATAAATTCCTGGAAATTGGCAAGGTCAGTCAAAAGGGGTTTTCATTTTTGTGTTTTTGTGATTAAGTCATTATTTCTGAGAGTTACATTTGGCCTGTGCATTGCTAGTCTTTGTTGCTTTTAATTATTTTCATTCCAAGTGAGTGAGAATCTCTAGTAATAGTCACCTGTTGGCAGACAACGCCCACCTACCTCACGGCTTTGATGGGTAGGTAACTCTTCACATGGTTCTGAATCCAAAATGTGTAGCAAGTTGTCAGTTCAGTGTCTCCTCCCCTCCTGTCCTCTCACCACTCTGTCCCCCTCCTGAAAAGTAACCAGGGGGGCGTCTGGGTGGCTCAGTGGGTTAAAGCCTCTGCCTTCGGCTCAGGTCATGATCCCAGGGTCCTGGGATCGAGCCCCGCATCGGGCTCTCTGCT
>PISX010038162.1:0-10427 GCA_004024625.1 Mellivora capensis
CCAGCACCATTTATTGAAGAGACTGTCTTTTTTCCACTGTATATTTTTCCTGCTTTGTCGGAGATTATTTGACCATAGAGCTGAGGGTCCATATCTGGGCTCTCTACTCTGTTCCATTGGTCTATGTGTCTGTTTTGATGCCAGTACCATGCTGTCTTGGTGATCACAGCTTTGTAGTAAAGCTTGAAATCAGGTAATGTGATGCTGCCAGTTTTTTCTTTTTCAACAATTGTTTAGCAATTTGGCGTCTCTTCTGATTCCATACAAATTTTAGGATTATTTGCTCCAGCTCTTTGAAATATACTGGTGGAATTTTGATTAGAATGGCATTAAAATTATAGATTGCTCTAGGCAGTATAGACATTTTAACAATGTTTATTCTTCCGATCCAAGAACATGGAATGCTCTTCCATCTTTTTGTGTTTTTTTCTGATTTCTTCCATTAGTGTTCTGTAGTTCCTCAGTTAAAGGTAAAGATCCTTTGCCTTTTTGGTTAGGTTTATTCCCAAGTTTCTTATGGTTCTTGGTGTTATAGTAAATGGAATCGATTCTCTAATTTCCCTTTCTGTGTTTTCATTTAGTGTATAAGAATGCAAATTATTTCTGTACATTCATTTTGTATCCTGCCACATTACTGAATTGCTGTATGAGTTCCAGTAGTTCGGGTGGAGTTTTTTGGGTTTTCCATATAAAGTATCATGTCATCTGCAAAGAGAGAGAGTTTGACTTCTTCATTGCCAATTTGGATACATTGTATTTCTCTTTGTTGTCTGATTGCTGTTGCTAGGACTTCTAATACTATGTTGAACAAGAGTGGGGAGAGTGGGCATCCTTTTCTTGTTCCTGATCTCAACAGGAAGGCTGTGAGCTTTTTGCCATTGAGGATGATATTTGCTGTGGGTTTTTAATAGATAGATTTTATGAAGTTGAGGAAAGTCCTTCTATCCCTATACTTTGAAGTGTTTTAATCAGGAACGGATGCTGGATTTTGTCAAATGCTTTTTCTGCATCCATTGAGAGGACCATGTGGTTCTTCTCTCTTCTCTTATTGATTTGTTCTACCACATTGATTGATTTGCAAATGCTGAACCATCCTTGTAACCCAGGGATAAATCCCACCTGGTTATGGTGGATAATCTTTTTAATGTGCTGTTGGATCCTATTAGATAGGATCTTGATGAGAATCTTAGCATCCATATTCATCAGTGATATTGGTCTGAAATTCTCCTTTCTGGTGTGGTCTTTGTCTGGTTTGGGGATCAGGGTAATGCTGGCTTCATAAAAAGAGTCTGGAAGTTTTCCTTCTGCTTCAATTTTTTTGAAACAGGTTCAGGAGAATAGGTGTTTCTTCTTTGAAAGTTTGGTAGAATTCCCCAGGGATTCCATCAGGTCCTGGGCTCTTGTTTCTTGGGAGGTTTCTGATCAGTGCTTTAATTTCGTTACTAGATACCAATCTATTCAGATTGTCAATTTCTTCCTGGTTCAATTTTGGAAGTTTATGGTTTTCCAGGAATGCATCCATTTCATCTAGGTTGCTTAACTTCTTCACACATAACTGTCAATAATAACTTCTGATGATTTTTTCTATTTCCTTGGTGTTAGTTGTGATCTCTCCCTTTTCATTCATAATTTTATTAATTTGGGCCTTCTCTCTTTTCTTTTGGATTAGTGTGGCCAATGGTTTATCGATCTTATTGATTCTTTCAAAAAACCAGCTTCTAGTTTCATTGATGCGTTCTACTGTATCTCTAATTTCTATCTCATTGATCTCTGCTCTAATCTTGATTATTTCCCTTCTTGTGTATGGAGTTGGTTTAATTTGTTGTTGATTCTCCAGTTCTTTAAAGTGTAGAGACAGCTGGTGTATTCTGGATTTTTCAACTTTTTTGAGGGAGGATTGGATGGCTATGTATGTCCCCCTTCGGATCGCCTTTTGCTGTATCCCATAGGTTTTGGGCCGAAGTGTCTTCAATTTCTTTGGTTTCCATGAATTGTTTAAGTTCTTCTTTGATCTCTTGGTTGATCCAAGCATTCTTAAGCAAGGTGGTCTTTAGCTTCCAGGTGTTTGTGTTCCTTCCAAACTTTTCCTTGTGATTGAACTCCAGTTTCAAAGCATTGTGATCTGAGAATATGCAGGGAATAATATCAGTCTTTTGGTATCAGTTGAGCCCTGATTTGTGACCTAGTATGTGGTCTATTCTGGAGAAGGTTCCATGTGCACTTGAGAAGAATGAGTATTCTGTTGTTTTAGGGTGTAATGTTCTGTATATCTATGAGGTTCATCTGGTCCAATGTGTCATTCAATGCTCTTGTTTCTTTATTGATTTTCTGCTTGGATGATATGTCTATTACTGAGAGTGGCGTGTTAAGATCTCCTACTATTAATGTACTCATGTCAATATGACTCTTTATCTTTATTAATAGTTTTCTTATGTAATTGGCTGCTCCCATATTGGGGGCATAAATATTTACAATTGTTAGATATTCCTGGTGGATAGTCTCTTTAAGAATTATGTAGTGTCCTTCTGTATCTCTGACTACAGTCTTTAGTTTAAAATCTAATTTGTCTGATATGAGAATCACTACCCTGGCCTTCTTTTGAGGCCCATTGTCATGAAAGATGCTTTTCCATCCCTTCACTTTCAGTCTGGATGTATCCTTAGGTTCAAAATTGGTCTCTTGTGGACAACATATGGATGGGTCCTGTCGTTTTATCCAATCTGTAACCCTGTGTCATTTTGTGGGCGCATTTAGGAAATTCACATTGGGAGTGATTATTGATAGGTACGTTTTTATTGACATCATGTTACCTGTGAAGTCTTTGTTTCTATAGATTGCTTTCATATATTTCTGTTCAATGATATTCTTAGAATTTTTCTCCATTTATAGAACACCCCTTAATATTTCCTACAGTGTCAGCTTGGTGGTCGCATACTCTTTTAAGCCTTGCCGGTTTTGGAAGCTCTTTATCTCTCCATCCATTTTGAATGTCAGTCTTGCTGGATAAAGTATTTTATGGCTGCATGTTCTTCTCATTTAGTGCCCTGAATATATCTTGCCAGCCCTTTCTGGCTTGACAGATTTCTGTGGGCAGGTCTGACGTTATTCTGATGGGCTTTCCTCTGTACATAAGGGATTTCTCTGTCCTAGCTGCTTTCAAGAGCTCCTGTCTTCAATTATGATTCATCATTCTCACTATCAGGTGTCTTGAGGTCTTTCTGGATCCTATAATCTTGGGGGGAGTCCGTTCTGCCTCTAGTACGTGAACACTCTTTCCATTTGTGAGATTGGGAAAATTTTCACAGAGAATTTGTTCAACTGTATCTTCTAGCCTTCTTTCTTTCTCCCTCTCCTCAGGGATTCCAATTATTCTGACGTTGGAACATTTCATGGTGTCATTTATTTCCCTAATTCTGTTTTCGTGGCTTCTAAGTTGTTTGTTCCAGGCTTCCTCCTGATCATTTTTCTCTATAATTTTGTCCTCCAGATCACTAATTCTATCTTCTGTCTCAGTTACCCTAGCTTTTAGAGAATTTAGATTAGATTGGAACTCATTGAAAACATTGTGAACCTCATCCCTGGTGGCTTTCATTTCTGCCCTAATCAATTCCATTTTGTCATCCATGGCTTTCTCCAACCTAGCTATTGCCTGGATCATTGTTAGCCTGAATTCCCTTTCTGACATATTGTCTATGTCGATAGTCATTAGCTTTGTTGCAGAAGGCCCATCCTCTGAATTTTTCTTCTGTTGGGCATTCCTCCTCCTAGTAATTTTGGTGAGAGATGGCTGAATGGATGTAGGTGAACGTATTGACTATAGTGCAGGTAAGATGCACCCTGGAATGCTTCTGAGCAATCAAGAGTCCCCACCCAAAAGAAAGCAAAAAGAAAGGAAAAAAAGAGAGAGAGAAAGAGACAGACAGGAAAAAAAAAAAAAAAAAAAAAAAAAAAAAAAAAAAAAAAAAAAAAAAAAAAAAAAAAAAAAAAAAAAAAAAAAAAAAAAAAAAAAAAGGAAAGAAAGATAAAACAAAAGAGAAGGCCCAGCCCAAATGGGTCCAAGGTAAGATTTATGAAATATACAAACAAAAATAGACAAACAAAAAGACTGAAAAAAGTAGATGACAAGAGAAAAAAAATAAATATGTAAAAAAAAAACAAAACAAAAACAAAAACAAAACAAAACAAAAAATGGACCTCGTCAAAAAGAACCCCAAGTATAAGGTTCATATACTACCAGGACAAAAACAAATACACAGAAACACTGGAGGAAGAGAAAGATGAGAGATTGGTTATAAATTCTCAGTGTGGGCGGGGAAGGTTATTTTGATTATTTCTGGATGTATCTTTATATCTTTTTTAAAGGACTCAGCTTTCCTAATATAAAGGGGATTGAAAACTGGTTTACCTATAGGGGTAGCACTGATTGGGGAAAAGGATTACCTTGAAGTTTAACTCTATATGAATATTAAAAAATAAAAATAACAAAAGAATAAACTAAAATAATAAGATATATGTAAGAATAAAATAAAAAAATAAAATAAAAGTTAAAAAAATTAAAAAATAGAAAAGCAAAAGAAAAACACGGGTATATGTATCAAAATGTTCAGGTTAAAAGGTTATTATGGAATTTGATGTACTGGACATCTCACTGTGATGGTAAATAGGTTAAAAATTATCTATAAAAAATGAACCAGAATAGTGGGAACAAATTAAAAATAAAAGTTGCATCTATGAAGTAGTGGTAGTTGTTTTCTTGTTTTTGTTTTTGTTTGGCTTTCTGGGGGAGGGGCCTGCCATGGGGTTTCTCAGGCAGTGTTCCCTGAGTTAAGTCCTCCTGCCCCCACCAAGGGGGTTGGCTCTGAGGAAACCGGTTTTTCAGGCTTTTGTTCTCTGGAGGTTTTTTGTTTGTTTGTTCATTTGTTTTCTCTCACTTTGGCAGCTTTCGATGGTTTTTGGAGGTTTAGAGGAAAGCAAACTGCACACAGACCTCCTTCTCAGAGAGAAGCCTCAGCCCCTCTGGGTACTCCAGAGGTCATAAATTTCCCCTTGGGGGCTGGCATAGCACATTCCCAGTCACGGTTTCTAGGGTCACAGGAACTCCCGCTTTTACTCAAAACCACGATAGCCGTGGCTGTCTGGGCAGCTCCAGACCATCAGAGAGGTTCCAAGCAGTGATAGCGCACCAAGATGTTCCCGCTGGCCTGGGCTGGGAGTGCTCAGACTCTTCAGGTTGGAGAGAGCACTGGCTGGAGCCTGCAGCACCTCTCTCAGGGGAGGGTGTGGGTCGAGACTTAGATTCTGGTAGTGTGGCGTGCATGTGGAGAGTGCAAAAAACTGTGGTTCTGCTGGCTGGCGAGGCTCCCTGTCCATCAAGGGAGCCACCACCCAGACGCTCTCAGGAGCGCTGGCAGCTCAGGGACCATGACCTGGCTTCGCCACACTTTCTCTGGCTCAGTGCCAGGTGTGGCTGTCCTGGGTCTGGGAACTTAAGCCCCTGTCCCTAACTGCCCTGATTCCCACAATTTCCCCCCCTGATCCTTTGCTCTTTTTGAGTGCTTTCAACCAGACTCCAAGTTAATGCTGGTCCCCAGTCACAGGGCACTCTCGTATTGGGGTATTACTTTCCAATGGGTCACTTCTGGTGGTTCCCTTCCCCTTTTATTTATCTTCCAGTATCAGTCCGATGTTCCCACTCCGCTTTACCTGCCCACTGGCATCTTCTTCCCCCATAGAGATCCAGAAGTGCATTATTCTAATCTCAGGCTGATTTCATGGGTAATCAGAGTCCTTTGGTAGGTAATCAGCTCACTTTAGATTGTAGGTTGAAAGGGCACCTCCTTCTACTTCCTTGCCATCTTTTCCCAGTTACGACAAACTAGATTTTATACCAAAGACTCTAATAAAAGATGAATTAGGGCACTATATCATAACAAAAGGGTCTATATAGCAAGGTTCAACAATTATAAATATTTATGACCCCAACTTGGGAGCACCCAAATATACAAAACAATTAGTAGCAAACATAAAAGAAAGGCACCTGGATGGCTCAGTCTGTTAAGCATCCAACTCTTGATTTTGACTCAGGTCGTGATCTCAGGGTCATGTGATTGAGCCACACATTGGGCACCATCCTCAGTAGGGATTCTAGTTGAGATTCTCTCCCCTTCTCACTCTGCTCCTCCCTCTGCTCATGCTCTAGAACTGTCTCTCTCTAAAAAATAAATAAATAAATCTTTAAAAAATATTCATAAAATAATAAACATAAAATAACCCATTAACAGTAAGAGTAAAACAAGTGGCCTTTACCATCCACTTACAACAATGATTAGATCATCTAAGTACATCAATAAGGAAACAATGATTTTGAATGATGCACTGGACAAGATGGATTCAACAGATATATTTAGAACATTCAATCCTGAAGAAGCAGAATACATATTCTTTTCAACTGCACATGGGACATTCTCCAGAATAGATCCCATACTGTGTCACAAATCAACCCTCAACAAGTACAAATGTTTTAAGATCATACCATGCATCCTTTCTGACAGCAATGCTGTGAAACTTGAAGTTAATCACACACAAAAAAAATTGGAAAGATAACATGCATGGAGGTTAAAAAGCATGCTATTAAACAATGAATGGGCCAACCAGGAAATCAAAGAAGAAATTTTAAAAAATACATGGAAACAAATGAAAATGAAAACAGGATGGTGCAAAACCTTTAGGATACATCCAAGTGGCCCTAAATGGTAAGTATATAAAAATACAGGGCTACCTCAAGAAGGAAGAAAATTGTCAGACAGACAACCTAACTTTACAGCTAAGGGAGCTAGACAAAGAACAACAGAAGAAGCCTAAAGCCAGCAGAAGATGGGAAATAGTAAAGGTTAGAGAGAAAATAAATGATTTAGAAACCAAACAATAATAATAACAACAACAAAAGTAGGAGCTGGTTCTTTGAAAGAGTTAATAAAATTGATAAACCACTAGCCAGACTCATCAAAATGAGAAATAATTCAAATAAATGAAATCACAAACAAGAAGCAAGAAATAACCACTAACACTGCAGGAACAGAAATAATTATGAGAATATAATAAACATCTATATGACAACAAATTGTACAACCTGGAAGAAATGGGTAAATTCCCAGAAACATATAAACCAACAAAATAAGGAAAAATAGAAAATTTGACCAGACAGATAACAAGCAAAGAAATTGAATCAGGAATCAAAAATCTCCCAACCAACAAAAGGGATGGGCCAGATGGTTTCACATGGGAAAATTAACAGATATTTAAAGAAGTGTTACTACCTATTTCTTAAAGGATTTTATTTATTTATTTGACAAACAGAGATCACAAGTAGGCAGAGAGGCAGGCAGAGAGAGAGGAAGGGAAGCAGGCTCCCTGCTGAGCAGAGAACCCAATGTGGGACTCGATCCTAGGACCGTGGGATCATGACCTGAGATGAAGACAAAGGCTTTAACCCACTGAGCCACCCAGGCACCCTGTTAGTATCTATTTTTAAAATATTAAAAAAAAAATAGAAATGGAAGGAAAACTTCCAAACTCCTTCTATGAGACCAACATTACCATGATTTCAACAGCAGACAGTGATGCCACTAAAAAAAAAGTGCAGGCCAATATCCCTAATGAATATGGATGCAACAATTCTCAACAAAATACTAGCAAATCAACTCCAGTATTACATTAAAAGAGTCATTCACCATGACCAAATTGACTTTATTCCTGGACTGCAAGTGTAGTTCAATATTTGCTAGTCAATCAACTTGATACACCACATTAATAAAATAAAGGATAAGAATGATATGATCCTTTCAGTTGATACAGAAAAAGCACATGACAAAGTACAATATTCATTCATGATGAAAATCCTCGACAAAGTGGGGATAGAGGAAACATACCTCAACATCATAAAGGCCATATACAGAAAAACCCACAACTAAAGAACATGATGCCCTTCAGAAGATGGATGAATGAATAAAGAAGATGTGGTCCATATATACAATGGAGTATTATGCCTCCATCAGAAAGGATGAATACCCATCTTTTATATCAATATGGATGGGACTGGAGGAGATTATGCTGAGTGAAATAAGTCAAGCAGAGAAAATCAATTATCATATGGTTTCACTTACTTGTGGGGCATAAGGAATAACACAGAAGACATTGGGAGATGGAGAGGAGAAGTGAATTGGGGGAAATCAGAGGGGAAGACAAACCATGAAAAACTGTGGACTCTGAGAAACAAACTTAGGGTTTTGGGGGGATTGAGGGGTGGGGTGAGCCTGGTGGTAGGAATTATAGAGGACACGTATTGCATGAAATACTGGGTGTGGTGCACAATGAATTTTAGAACACTGAAAGAAAATTAAATGAAATTAAAAAAAAACCCCACAGCTAATATAATCTTCAGTGTGGAAAAACTGAGAGCTTTTCCTCTGTGGTCAGGAACAAGACATGGATATCTACTCTCACCATTATTATTTGAAATAGTACTGGAGTTGGAGGGCAAGATGGGAGTTGAGTAGGGAACCTTGTTTTATTGGGGCCCTCAAATTTAGCCCTCATATTTTATTGAACCATTCTGAACACACACAAATTCAACCTGACCTGTATGATTGCTCTGTATCTCCACAAGCAGAAAAATGACTACTTTTTTCAAAGGAAGAGGTGCGGAATCTTGAATCTTCAGGGGAAATATCCAAAGATAAGCAGAGTGGGGAGGGAGGCTCCATAAGCCAGCCACTGAAAAGTGATATAACATCAAAGCAAAAAAATCAAGACCTGGTCCGAGGAGTCAAGATGGTGGAGAAGTAGCAGGCTGAGATGACATCAGGTAGCAGGAGATCAGCTAGATAGCTTACCAAACCATTCTGAACACCTACAAATCCAACAGGAGATCGAAGAGAAGAGCAGCAATTCTAGAAACAGAAAATTGACCACTTTCTGAAAGGTAGGACCAGCGGAGAAGTGAATACAAAGCGATGGGAAGACAGACCACGGGAGGAGGGGCCGGTGGCCCAGCAGGCGGCAGAGCAACAGAGCACAAAATCAGGACTTTTAAAAGTCAGCCTCACTGAGGGACATCACTCCAGAGGCTAAACCGGGGTGCAGCCCACACAGGGACAGCGTGGCCCCAGGTTCTGTGGGGTCACAGAAGGATCGGGGGCATCTGAGTGTCTAATACTTGCAGGTATTAGATTAGGGAAGCCAGCTACAGAGACAGAGCTGAGGAGTGAGCTCTCAGCTTGGGGTCACCTTGAACCGTAATCCATGGCACAGGCCACTGCTCTGTGAGTGGGGTCTCCACAAGATCCGGGGAGACCCTCCTGGAAGAGCTCAGGGATCTGCGGGGTTCGGAGATGCCAGGCAGAGCTGTGTGCCAGAGACAGAGATGTTTGGTCACAGGCTGGGTGAGCTCAGAGTGCGGCAGAAGGCCAGGGAGACGGGAGTGATTGAGTGCTTTTCTCTGAGGGAGCACTGAGGAGTGGGGCCCCAAACTCTCAGCTCCTCCAGGCCAGAGATTAGGAGGCTGCCATTTTCATTCCCCTGCTCCAGAACTCTACGAAAAGCCTTCAGGGAACAAAAGCTCCTGAAAGCAAACCCGAGCAGATTATTTAGCCAGGCCCCTGGTAAGTGCTGTGCAATTCTGCCTTCAGGCAAAGACATTTGAGAATCACAACAACTGGCCCCTCCCCCAGAAGATCAACAAGAAATCCAGCCAAGACCAAATTCACTTACCAAGGAGAACAATGGAATTCCAGAGGAGGAGAAAGCAAACCATGGAATTAATTGCTTTCTCCCCATGATTCTTTAGTCTTGCAAAGTTAATTTCTTTTTTTAATTTAATTTTTTTCTTCTTCTAAATTTTTTAAAACTTTTACCCTTTGCTCCTTTAATGTTTTTTAAGTAGTTTATCTTAATACCTTTCATTAAAAAAATCTTTTTTGAACCTTCATTATTATAGTCGTATTTTATCCTTCATTGTATCTAACTATTTTTTGTATACAAATAGGGTTTTTTCTTCTAAAAAATTTGGTGTACAACTTCTTCTAATAGATCAAAATACACCCAAATCTAGCACCGGGCTTGTTAGTCTCCATCCTGAACAAATTCTCTCCACTTTTTGTTTATACTCCCAACCAAATCACCTTATCTACTCCTTTGTTAGAAATTGAATTTTTTTTCATCTTTATATTCATATTCCATCCCCTTATTGTGTTTACCCTTATATATGTTTTTCATTCGTTAAAATTTGGGGAGATAGTTTCTTCTAAGAGACCAAAATACTCCCAAAATTAAGTGGGTGACCCTGTTTTAGTCACCAGTCTAACATATATATCTATATATATATATTTTTTTCTTTTTTATATTTTTCTTTATTTGTTTTATTTAAAAAA
>PISX010038163.1:0-10358 GCA_004024625.1 Mellivora capensis
CCCCAGTTTCATAAAACTGTCCTCTGTCCCCAGAGAAGTCATGGTGTGCCCTCAGAAAATACCCCAGGAAACTAATCTTTAAACTGAATGCTCCCTTCACGCTCTGGTTCAAATCTTGTCCAACCACAACAGTATTAAAGTAGAAATCAGTCACAAGAAGAAAATGGGACAGTCACAAATATGTGAAAATTCAACAACATGCTAGTAAACAACAAACTGACAAACTTTTAGCTAGACTCACCAAGAAAGAGAGAGGGCTCAAATACAATGAGGAAAGAAGGATAATTGATTCCTGTCTCACATCAAAATCCTAGATGAGAACACAGACCTTGGGAACTGCAACTTCTTGCAAGACATGTCTCTAAAGGCCAGGGAAACAAAAGCAAAAATAAACTATTGGGACTTCATCAAGGTAAAAAGCTTCCGCACAACAAAGGAAACAGTTAACAAAACTAAAAGGCAACCTACAGAATGGGAGAAGATATTTGCAAATGGCATGACAGATAGAGGTCTGGTATCCAAGATCTACAAAGAACTGCTCAAACTCAACACCCAAGAAACAATGAAGCCACTCAAGAAATGGGCAGGAGATAGGAAGAGACACTTCTCCAAAGACAACACACAAATGACCAACAGTCCATGAAAAAATGCTCCACATCAATTATCATCTGGGAATATCATCTGGGAAAAAAACCATAATGAGATACCACCTATCAGCAGTTAGGATGGCTAAAATTAACAGGACAGGAAACAACTACTGTTGGCAAGGATGTGGAGAAAGGGGAACCCAATCTTACACTGTTGGTGGGAATGCAAGCTGGTGCTGTCACTCTGGAAAACAGCATGGAGGTTCCTCAAAAAGTTAAAAGTAGAGCTGCCCTACAACCCAGCAATTGCACTCCAGGGTATTTACCCCAAAGATACAGATGCAGTGAAACGAAGGAGTACATGCTCCCCAATGTTCATGGCAGCAATGTCCACAAGAGCCAAACTGTGGAAGGAGCCCAGATGTCCTTCAACAGAGGAATGCATAAAGAAGATATGGTACATACATACCATAGAATTTTACTAAGCCATCAGAAAGGATGAATGCCCACCATTTGCATCGACATGGATGGAACCGGAGGGGGTTACACTAAATGAAATCAATCAAGCAGAGAACAACAATAATCATATGGTGTCACTCATATGTGGAACACAAGGAATAGTGTGGAGGATCACAGGGGAAGGGAGGGAAAACTGAATGGGAAGAAATCAGAGAGGGAGACAAACCATGAGAGATTCTTAATCACAGGAAACAAACTGGACGAGAGGTAGGTGGGGGGGGCGGGGTAGTTGGGTGATGGGTATTAAGGAGGGGACACATGGTGGTAAGCCCTGGGTTTTATGTGCAACTAATGAATTATTGACCACTACATCAAAAAATTATACCTTGGCTAACTGAATTTATATTAAAAATGAGAAAAACTTAAAAAAAAAAAAAAGAAAAACTTGAGCTATTACAAGGAATATCACAAAAATACAAAGGATCGTCACAGAGTACCATGAGGAAGTAGAGGCCAACACCTTGGACAACCTGGAAGAAATGGGTAAGTTCCTAACAACAAACAAGAATCAACCATGAAGGGGAAAAAAAATCTAAACAGACTGATCACTAGTAAAAAGATAGATTTAATAATCAAATCCTCCCAGGAAACAAATGCCCAAGACCAGACAGTTTCACTGAGGAGTTCTAAACAGACAGTAGAAGAATTAATACAACCCTTCCCAAACTGTTTTTGAAAAGGAAGAGAAGGAAAATAAAATAAAATGAAAAGAAAAGGAAGAGAAGGGCATACGTCCAAACTCATTTCATGAAGGCAGCAGTGCCCTGCTACCAAAGCAAGACAAAGATCCTACAAGAAAAGGAAAGGCCAATATCCCTCGTGAAGAGATGCAAAAATCCTCAACAAATTATCGGCAACATCAATTCAACAATCCAACAGGAGAATCACACAACATGATCCAGTGTGATTTATTCCAGGGATGCAAGGATAATTCCACATCTGCACATCCACCAATAGCACACACCACCTTAACAAAATAAAAGATAAAAATCCTAGGATTGTTAAAACAGATGCAGAAAGAACACTTGACAAGATTCAATATGCATTTATGATAAAGACTCTAAACCATCTGGGTACTTAGGGAACATACCTCAACCAAAGGCCCTGTATGAAAAGCCCACAGCTGACGTTACACTCGAGGGTGAAATGCTGAAAACTTTCCCACTACCAGCAAGAACAAGATAAAGATGCCCACTCTTACCACTTTCATTCATCATCATTTTGAAAGCCCTTGTGAAACAATTTAGACAAAAAAAAAAAAGATATGAAATTTAAATAGAAAAAAAATGGTCACTATTTGCAGATGACATGATACTACATGTAGAAATCCCTAAGGAGGGGCGCCTGGATGGCTCAGTGGGTTAAAGCCTCTGCCTTCGGCTTGGGTCGTGATCCCAGGGTCCTGGAATCGAGCCCCGCGTCGGGCTCCCTGCTCAGCGGGGAGCCTGCTTCCCTCTCTCTCTGCCTGCCTCTCTGTCTACTTGTGATCTCTGTCAAATAAATAAATAAAATTAAAAAAAAATCCCTAAGGAGTCCAAAAATAAATAGTTTTATTAACAAATAAACAAATTTGAACAAATTAGAATAAATAAATTCAGTAAAGCTGCAGGACACAAAGTCAATTATACAGAGACATGTTGCATTTTTTTTTTTTTAAAGAATGTATGTATTTGACACAGAGAGAGACAGAGAGAGAGAGCATAAGCAGGAGGAGCAGCAGAGAGTCAGGGAAAAGCGGATTCCTTGCTGAGCAGGAAGCCCAATGCCAGACTCATTCCCAGAACCCCAGGATCATGACTTGACCTGAAGGCAGACACTTAACCAACTGAGCCAGCCAAGTGCCCCAACTTGTATTTCTGTATACCGATGACCAACTTTCACAAAGAGATTAAGAAAGCAATGCCATTGACAATTGTATCAAGAAAAAAAAAAATCTAGGAATAAAAGTAACCAAGAATGAGGAAGACCTGATATATTGAACACATGGTGGAAAAGGAAGGAAAAATATGTGGGTGTTGGTGGGTGAATGTATGGGCCAAAGATTTGGAAGATGACACATATAGATGAAAGCATATACCATGCTCATTAACTGGAATAGTTAATAATCTTAACATGTCCACCGTACCCAAAGCAATCTGGAGAAAGAAGAAGAGATAGAGAGTCCAAGATGGCAGAGGAGGAGGACACCTTCATTTCATCTGGCATAAGGAACTTAGCTAGATAGCTATCAAACCATTCTGAACACCTGCAATTCAAGCATAGATCCAAGAAAAGAATAGCAGCAACGCTAAAAACAGAAAAGCGACCACTTTCCACAAGGTAGGAAGTAGAGAAAATTGAGTCTAAGCTGATAGTTGGGAAGATAAACCCTGGGGGTAGGGAGCCTCTGTCAGCCGGCTACTGCCAGGTGCTGGGGGCAACAGAGCACAAAATTGGAACTTTAAGAAGTCTGCTCTGGTGAGGGATGTCACTCTGGAGGCTGGGCAGGGGATGGAACCCTCGATGGGACAGTGTGGTCTCAGGATCCTCGGGGTCCCAGGGAGACCAGGGGTGCTTGAGGACAGCAGAGCTCCCAGGTATTAGAGGAGGGAAGCTGGCTACAAAGAGTGCTCCCAGGAGTGGACTCAAAGTTGGAGGTTGCCATAAACTGTGATCCACAGCACAGTCTGCCCACTGCTCTTTGAGAAGGGGGCCAAGAACAGCACACCTGGGGAGAGCCCCCTTCTCCCCTAGGAGGAGTGGTGCATGAGCATGTTGCAGGAGTCTGCTGGGTTTGGAGACTCCAAACAGGGTCATGTGCCAGAGACAAAAATGCTTGGTCACAGGTCCAGTGAGCAAAGAGTGCGGACAGAGACCAGGGAGACATGCAGGACTGACTGCTTTTCCATGAGGGCGCACTGAGGAGGGGGGCCCTGAGCTCTCAGCTCTGGGGCCAGAGATAGGGAGGCGTCCATGTTCATTCTCATCCCAAAAGATTGGGATCATTCTCTGCATATATTCAGACCACAATGCTTTGAAAATGAAACTCAATCACAAGAGGAAAGAAAAGAACTCAAATACACAGAGGCTAGAGAGCATCCTACTAAAGAATGTAGGGGTCAGCCAGTCAATTCAAGATGAATTTTTAAAATTCATGGAAACACAGGAGAATGAAAACACAACCATTCAATATCTTTGGATGTAGCAAAGGCGGTCCTCGGAGTGAAGTATATATCACTAAAGTGTTTCTCAAGAACCAAAAAGGTCTCAAATACACAACCTAACCCTACATCTAAAGGAGCTGGAGAAAGAGGAGCACAGAAAGCCTAAATCCAGAAGGAAAAGAGAAATAATAAATATTAGAGCAGAGATCAATGAAGTAGAAACCAAAAGAATAGTAGAACAAATCAACAAAACTAGGAGTTGCTTCTTTGAAAGAATTAATAAGATTGATACACCCCTGGCCAGATTTCTCAAAAAGAACACAGAAAGGACCCAAATAAATAAAATCATGAATCAAGAAGGAGAGATCACACCCAACACCAAGGAAATGCAACCAAGTTTAAGAACATAGAATGCCAACCCTATGTCAACCAATCAGGCAGTCTTGAAAAAATGGATGCATTCCCAGAAACATAGAAACAACCAAAACTGAACCAGGAAGAAAAGGAAACCTGAAGAGACTCATAGTAAGCAATGAAATTAAAGCAGTCATCAAAAATCCTCCAGGAAACAAGAGCCCAGCACCAGATGACTTCCCAGGGGAATTCTACCAAACATTTAAAGAAGACTTAATACCTCTTCTTCTGAAACTTCTCAAAAAAAATAAACTGGAAGGAAAATGTCCAAACTCTTTTTTCATAATTTTTTAAAATTTCTTTTCAATGTTCCAGAATTCATTTTTTATGCAACACACCCAGTGCTCCATGCAATACGTGCCCTCCATAATACCCACCACCAGGCTCACCTAACCTCCCACGCCCTTCCCCTCCAAAACCCTCAGTTCCTCAGAATCCACAGTCTCTCATGGTTCATCTCCCCCTCCAATTTCCCCCAACTCCCTTCTCTCCATCTCCCCATGTCCTCCGTGTTATTCCTTATGTTCCACAAATAAGCGAAACTATATAATTGGCTCTCTCCTTGACTTATTTCACTCAGCATAATCTCTTCCAAACCCTTTTGATAAGGCCAGCATTACCTTGATCCCAAAACCAGACAAAGATCCCACCCAAAAGGAGAATTACTACCACTATTCCTGATAAATATGGATGAAAAATTCTCACCAACATACTAGCAAATAGGATCCAACAATCCATTAAAAGGATGATTCACGGGGCACCTGTGTGGCTCAATCGGTTGGGCATCTGCCTTTGGTTCGGGTCGTGATCCTGGGGTCCTAGGATCAGGCCCCTCATCAGGCTCTCTGCTCAGTGGGGAGCCTGCTTCTCCTTCTCCCTCTGCCCCGTCTCCTGCTTGTATGCGCGCGCTCTCTCTCTCTCTATATATATATATAAATTTTAAAAAATTAAAAAAAAAAAAAAGGATGATTCACCACGACCAAATCAAATTTATTCCCAGGCTGCAAGGGTGGTTCAACAACTGCAAATCAATCAATGGAATCCACTACCTTAATAGAAGAAAGAACAAGAACCATAGGATCCTCTCAATAGATGCAGAAAAAGCATTCAACAAATTAATGCATCCCTTCTTGATCAAAACTCTTCACCATGGAGAGATAGAGGATACCTCTACATCATAAAGGCCATCTATGGGAAAACTACAGAGAATATCACTCCCAATGGGGGAAAACTGAGAGCTTTTCCCTTCAGGTCAGGAACACAACAGGGATACCCATTCTCATCACTATTGCTCAACATAGTACTAGAATTCTTAGCCTTAGCCATCAGACAAGAAAAAGAAATAAAAGGTGTCTGAATCAGCTGAGAAGTAAACTCTCACCCTATGCAGACAATAGGACATCTTCTGTGGAAAACACGAAGACTCCACCCCAAAATTGCTAGAACTCACCTACGAATTCCATAAAGTGGCAGGATATGAAATCAATACACAGAAATCACTTGCATTTCTCTGCAGCAACAATGCAACAGAAGAAAAAGAAATTAAGGAGTCCATCCCATATATAATCACACCCAAACCATAAGATTAGGACTCTAACCAAAAAGGCAAAGGATCTGTACTCAGAAAACGATACCATAGTCATGAACAAAATGGAGGAAGACACAAAGAAATGGAAAAACGTTCCTTGGTCATGGACTGGAAGAACAAATATTGTGAAAATGTCTATGCTACCCAGAACAATCCACAGATTCAATGCAATCCCTATCAAAATACCATCCACATTTTTCATAGAACTGGAATGAATAATACCCAAATTTGTATGGAAGCAGAAAAGAGCCCGAATAGCCAAAGGGATGTTGAAAAAGAAAACCATCACTGATGGCAACACAATTGCAGACTTCAAGGTCTACTACAAAGCTGTAATATCAAGACAGTATGATCCTGGCACAAAAACAGACACACAGATCAATGGAACAGAATAGAGAAACCAGAAATGGACCCTCAACTCTAGGGTCAACTAATGTTCCTCAAAGCAGGAAAGAATATCCAATGGGGGAAAAAATGTGTCTTCAATAAATGATGTTGGGAACAAGGGAGAGTCACATGCAGAATAATGAAGCTGGACCATTTCCTTATACCATACACAAAAGATAGCCTCCAAGTGGATGAAATACCTCAAAGTGAGACAGGAATTCATCCAAATTCTTGAGGAGAACAGAGGCAGCAGCCTCTTTGACCTCAACCACAGCAACTTCTTGCTAGACATGTCTCCAAAGGCGAGGGAAACAAAAGCAAAAAATGAATTATTGGGATTTCATCAAGAAAGCAAGCTTTTACACAGCAAAAGAAATAGTTAACAAAACTAAAAGACAACAAAAAGAATGAGAGAAGATATTTTCAAATGACATATCAGATAAAGGGCTCGTATCCAAAATCTAGAAAGCACTTACCAAACTCAACACCCACAGAACAAATAATCCAATCAAGAAATGGGGCAAAGACATGAACAGACATTTCTCCAAAGAAGACATCCAAATGGCCAACAGACACTTTAAAAAGTGCTCAACATCCCTCGATATTAGGAAATTACAAACCAAATCCATAATGAGATACTACCTTACACCAGTCATTATGGTTAAAATGAACAGTCAGGATAAGACAGGTGTTGGTGAGGAAGCGAAGAAAGGGGAAGTGTTTTATACTGTTGGTAGGAATGCAAGCTGGTGAAGCCACCCTGGAAAATAATGTGGAGGTTCTTCAAGAAGTTGAAAATAGACCTAACCTACAACCCTGCAACTGCACAACTGGGTATTTAATCCAAAGATATAAATGTAGTGCTCTAAAGGGTCAACTGCACCCCAGTGTCTATAGCAGCAATGCCCACAAGAGCCAGAGTCTACAAAGAGCCCAGATGTCCATCGAAAGATGAATGGATATATATGGGTATATATACCATTGAGTATTATGCAGCCATTAAAAAATGAAATCTTGGGGCACCTGGGTGGCTCAGTGGATTAAAGCCTCTGCCTTCTGCTCAGGCCATGGTCCCGGGGTCCTGGGATCCCTGCATCGGGCTCTCTGCTTTGGCGGGGAGCCTGCTTTCCCCCTCCCTGCCTTCCTCTCTGCCTACTTGTGATCTCTCTCTCTCTCTGTCAAATAAATAAAATCGTTTTTTAAAAAATGAAATCTTGCCATTTGCAACGACATAGATGGAACTAGAGGGTATTATGCTAAGTGAAATAAGTCAATCAGAGAAGGACAATTATCATATGATCTCACTGATACATGGAATTTAAGAAACAAGACAGAGTATCATAGGGGAAGTGAGGAAAAAGGGAAGAAAGATGAAACCAAGAGGGAGTCAAAGGAAAAGAGACACTTAATCTCAGGAAACAAAATGAGGGTTTCTGAAGGGGAGAGAGATGGGGGAATGGGGTGGCTGGGTGCTGGGCACAGGGAGGGTATGTGCTGTGGTGAGCACCATGTGGTGTGTAGAACAAAGGATCTCAAACCTGTACCTCTGAAACAAATAACACATTGTATGATCATAATGACAAAGAAGTGAAAGAAAAAGATTTAGAATACAAATGTAAACTACAAATAAATAAATAAATAAATAATCTCACTGATCGAAAGCCAGCAAGCAAGCAAGCGACTAAGCCACCTGGAGTCACCACACTCCAATGTCAAGCTAGATGACAAAGCTGTTGTCATCAAAACAGTATGGCACTGGCATAAAAACAGACACACAGGTCAATGGAACACAACAGAAAGCTTGGAAACTGATAATCATAGTACTTTTGGCAAGGTTTATTCATTCGTATATTAAAGGTATATTTAAACTTAGCTCTGACAGAATGATTAACTCTGAATGGGAATTTATAATATTGATGTCCTGTTCCAACAGTTGCTTCCAATAAATGCATTTTTAAACGTGCTGTTTTATAGACATAAATATTATAAAATAAGGATGACTTAGAATCCACTTTTTTTTAAGATTTTTATTTATTTATTTGACAGAGAGAGATCACAGTAGACAGAGAGGCAGGCAGAGAGAGAGAGAGAGGGAAGCAGGCTCCCTGCTGAGGAGAGAGCCCGATGCGGGACTCGATCCCAGGACCTTGAGATCATGACCTGAGCCGAAGGCAGCGGCTTAACCCACTGAGCCACCCAGGCGCCCAGAATCCACACTTTTAAGAAAAATTAAATTCGCTTTAATAAACCTACCATGGAAAAGGAAATATAGATATCCATCATCACAACTGAGAACATCACAAAAGAAGACAGACAATCTGGTGTCTGATGGAAGGGTAGAATACTACAAGTAGCTCTGCCCAAATGTTCAACCTGTTGAAGCTATAGATCCAGCTACTCATGTACAAAAACACAGATGTCAGAGAAAAGTCCTACCAAAGAGTATGAAGACATCATCAGTGAAGTCCACACTGCATATATTCCAATAGGAAAAATATTTTCCCAACAAATAAGCTGTAGATGAAAGAAAGAAAGAAAGAAAGAAAGAAAGAAAGAAAGAAAGAAAGAAAGAAAGAAAGAAAGGAAGGAAGGAAAGGAAGAGAGAAACCCCAGAAACTAACCCACACATGTATGGTCTTAATTTATGACACAGCAGAAGAAAATATACAATGGGGAAAGGACTGTGTCTTCAGTGAATGGTACTGGGAAATCTGGACACTAAATGCGGAAGAATGTGACTGGATCACTTTCTTACACCGCACATACAAGTTATGAATGGATGATTGACTTGAACATAAGAACTGAATCCATAAACCTCCAAAAAGAAAACACAGGTAGTAGGCTTCTGGATACTGGTTTTGGGGAAGAGACTTTTACATCAGACACCAAAAGCAAAGGCAACAAAAGCAAAAATAAACAAGTGAAAGAACATCAAACTGAAATTTCTGCATGACAAAAGAAACCATTAACCCCTTAAAGGAAACCTCCCCAATGAGAAAAATCTGCACATCCTATGTGTGAGAAGAGGCAAAAATCCAAAATACACAAAATGCTCCTTTGAATCAAAACAAAAACTGAATAAAAATTGGGGAGAATATGTGAATAGATACTTTCCGAAGATGGCATACAGGTGGCCAACAGACACAGAGAGAGTTGTTCAACATCACTAATTGTCGTCAGGGAAACAGAAGTCAAAACCGCAATCAGCTATCACCTCACAAGCCTGGGAACAGTAATTGTCCCAGGCAAACACCAGGTGTGGTCAAGGGTGTGTATACCAGGAGACCCTGTGCACTGTTGGTGGGAACGGAAATTGGTGCAGCCACTGTGACAAATGCTGTGGAGTTTCCAGAAAAAAATTAATAGAACTACCACATGACCTGGTAATTGCTCTACTGAGTATTTCTTAGGCAAACATAAAAACACTCCCTCCAAAAGAGAGATGCACTGCCATGTTCACGGCAGCATTATTCACAATAACCATACATGGAAACATCGACCTTGGGAGCCTTATGCTAAGTAACTCAGACACAGAAAGACAAACACCAAAGACTCTCATGGACATTTCACATGGGAAAAAAAAATACTGACCGCATAGGTAATGAGAATAGATAGGTGGTTCCAGATTCAGGGATGGTGGGGGGAAACAGGTGAAGGTAGTCAAAGGTGCCATGTTTGAGTGATAAAATCCACAAGTCACGGAAAGTTCTGTGTAGCATG
>PISX010038164.1:0-10424 GCA_004024625.1 Mellivora capensis
ACTTTTGGGACTTCATCAAGATCAAAAGCTTCTGCACAGCAAAGGAGACAGTCAACAAAACAAAGAGGCAACCCACGGAATGGGAGAAGATATTTGCAAATGACAGTACAGACAAAAGGTTGATATCCAGGATCTATAAAGAACTTCTCAAACTCAACACACACAAAACAGATAATCATATCAAAAAATGGGCAGAAGGGATGAACAGACACTTCTCCAATGAAGACATACAAATGGCTATCAGACACATGAAAAAATGTTCCTCATCCCTAGCCATCAGGGAGATTCAAATTAAAACCACATTGAGATACTACCTCACACCAGTTAGAATGGCCAAAATTAGCAAGACAGAAAACAACGTGTGTTGGAGAGGATGTGGAGAAAGGGGAACCCTCTTACACTGTTGGTGGGAATGCAAGTTGGTGCAGCCACTCTGGAGAACAGTGTGGAGACTCCTCAAGAAGTTAAAAATAGAGCTTCCCTACGACCCTGCAATTGCACTACTAGGTATTTACCCCAAAGATACAGATGTGAAAGGAAGGGCCATCTGTACCCCAATGTTTATAGCAGCAATGGCCACGGTCGCCAAACTGTGGAAAGAACCAAGATGCCCTTCAACAGACGAATGGATAAGGAAGATGTGGTCCATATACACTATGGAGTATTATGCCTCCATCAGAAAGGATGAATACCCGACTTTTGTAGCAACATGGACGGGAATGGAAGAGATTATGCTGAGTGAAATAAGTCAAGCAGAGAGAGTCAATTATCATATGGTTTCACTTATTTGCGGAGCATAACAAATAACATGGAGGACACGGGGAGATGGAGAGGAGAAGGGAGTTGAGGGAAATTGAGGGGGAGATGAACCATGAGAAACTATGGACTCTGAAAAACAAGCTGAGGGGTTTTGATGGGGCAGGGGGTGGGAGGTTGGGGGAGCCAGGTGGTTGGTATTACGGAGGGCATGCATTGCATGGAGCACTGGGTGTGTTGTAAAACTATGAATTCTGTTACGCTGAAAAGAAATGAAATTAATAAAAAAAAATTTGAAGTACAAAAAAAAAGAGATTTATTTATTTCAGGGAGAGAGAGAGAGAGAGAATGAATCCTAAGCAAACTCCCCACTGAACATGGCGCCCAATGTAGGGCTTGATCTCATGACTCTGAAATCACATCCTGAGCCAAAACCAAGAGTCAGTTGCTTAACAGACTGGCACCATGGCACCCCTTGCTGAACAATCTTAAGTTAAAAAAAAAAAAAGCTTGAGGTATTATGCTGTCAGATTTCAAGATACAAGACTAGAGTAATCTAAACAATATAATACTGGCACAAAAATGACACAAAGATCAACAGAAAAGAATATAGAGCCTGGAAACAAATGCACATTTACACGATAAATTAATCTATGGTAAAGCAGGCAAGAATATATATAATGGAGGAAAGAGGTTTTTTTCAACAAATGGTGCTCGGAAAACTGGATGGCTACCAGCAAAACAATGAAGTGGGACCTCTTTCTTTCACAGTACATACACACACAAAAACTCAAAATGGATTAAAGACCTAAATGTGATACCTGAAAACATGAAACTCCTAGAAGAAAACATAAGCAGCAATTTCTTTGACACAGGCTGTGGAAGTAAATTTCTAGATGTGACTTGGGAGGCAAGGGATACAAAAGCAAAAATAAGGCTACTGGGACTATACCAAAATAAAAAGCTTCTGCCCAGCAAAGGAAACAATAAGACAAAAAGGTAACCTACTAAATGGAAGAAGGTATTTTCAAATGATATATCTGATAAGGGGTTAATAACTAGAACATATAAAGAACTTATTAAAAAAAAAGAGAACTTAAACAACTCAGCACCAAAAAAGCAAGCAACCCAATTAAAATGGGCAGAAAACCTGAAAAGAAGACATACAGATGGCCAATGGACAGATGAAAAGATGCTGAACATCCATCATCATCAAGGAAATGCAAAGCAAAATGTGGTATCATTTCACACCTGTCAGAATGGCTAAAATCAAACAGACTAGAAATAATAAGTGTTGGTGAGGACGTGGAGAAAGGGGAACCCTCATGCACTACTGGTGGCAATGTAAATTGGTACAGCCCCTGTGGAAAACAGTATGGAGGTTCCTCAAAAAATTAAAAATAGAACAACTATATGATCCAGCAAATCCAGTTCTAGGTATTTATCCAAAGGAAACAAAAACACTAATTCAAAAAGATATATGCAATCCTATGTTTACTGCAGCAATATTTACAATAGGAAAGACATGGAAGCAGCCAACATGTCCATCAACTGAAGAATGAATAAATAAGATATAAATAAGATGTGAGATACACAAACACACACACACACACGGAATTGTCGAATCACTACACTGTATACCTGAAACTATTTTACCATTGTATGTTAATTATACTTGAACAAAAAAAAATACCAATGCCAAGAATCCAATGAAAGCAAGATCAATCTCACTTACAACTGAAATGCAAACCAACCAACAAACAAAAAGAAGCACAGAGTAGAATAGTGGTTACCAGAGATGGGTGGAGGAGGAAATGTGGAGGTGATGGCTGAAGAGTAAAAAGTTTCAATTAAAGAATAAGTTCTAGAAATACAGTGTACACAATGGTGACTACAGTTAGTAATACTGTGTTGTAGAATTGAAATTTGCTAAGAGCATAGATCTTAAGTGTTTACAACCCCCACACATACACAGAAGAAAATGTTAACTATGTGAGGTGACATATTAATTAGCTTGATTGTGGTGATAATTTTATAATGTAATACATAGGTCTAAACCTCATGTTGTATACCTTAAATATATTCAACTCCTATTTGTCAGCTATAAAGCTGGAAAAAAGAACTTCAACTGTACTCTGAGAATTTTGTCTTCACTGAGAGAAGAACACTCTTACTATGGATTAGAAGCCCTGGGCTGAAATGGCACTTATTGTACAAATACAACTTGTACTCTCTTAGAAATTACAATTAGAATAAGTAAGCTATAAAACCACATTTAAATTAAACTGAACCAAAGTAACTAGAACTCTCAAATCAATATTTCTTCTGTTTTTGTTGTTGTTATTTGGGGTTTTTTTTCTTTTTTGGGGTCAAAACAAGCAAATAACAGTGAGTCAAACTTAAATCATAGAATTTTTTTTTTAGAGAGAGAGAGAGAGATCACAAGCAGGCAGAGAGGCAGGCAGAGAGAGAGAGGGAAGCAGTCTCCTCACTGAGCAAAGAGCCCAATGTGGGGCTTGATCACAGGACCCTGAGATCATGACATGAGCTGAAGGCAGAGGCTAACCCACTGAGCCACCCAGGCACCCCTCACAGAAATATTTTAAAAAGAAACATTCAATGATGTCTATGGCTGATTGTATACACACAGTACAAATGTACCATTTTACATATAGTACTGCAAATTTTCTAATTTAAAAAAATTATAACCCTCGGGATGCTTGGGTAGCTCAGTTAAGAGGATGCCTTAGGCTGAGGTCATGGTCTCAGGGTCCTGGGATCAAGCCCTCACTCAGGCTCCTTGCTCAGCAGCAAGCCTGCTTCTCCCTCTCCCTCTGCCTGCCGCTCCTCCTACTTGTGCTCTCTCTCTCTCACTATGTCTCTCACTCTCTCTGTCAAATAAGTAAAAATATTTAAAAAATGATAACCCCATGGCTCTGCAAGTTTTTCTAACAGATTTAATTATATTTACTAGATGGTACTTAATAAGGTAGAAATATACTGAAACTTTTAAAAAAGATGTTTAACAAGAAGAGTTGAACTATAAAAGGATTTTCTGAGTTAACCACAAGTTTACTACAAGATTCCATTAACCAGAATACCTCATTCACAGTGTTTTGGTTTAGTACAGGCTTTATTTTAAGTAAATTTAAGAGGAGGCAAAACTCACTTTACGTGTACACAATGTTACCCATAACAACCCAATAAAGTTACCCAGAAATGTTACATGCAATCACATTTTCATTCCTTCATAAATTTAAGTTCCTCAAAAATTGGATCCCATCTTTGGGAATATTCCCCAGCACTTAGCTGGCCACCAATTTTGTTTGATAAGTAATTCAATTAAATTATATTTAAAATGTATTGTGAAACACAATAAATACCAAGGAATTCTGTGTATTCTATAATATAGTAAAGAATACAAATTTTTAAACTCAGAAATATGTAAGTTCAGCTATTTGAGACAAACAGATTTTCAGGAATAGTCAGATTTTGAGCTCTTCAAAGATGAGAGTGTCAAGGTAAGCTTAAAATCATCATCTCTCTAAGATTAATAAAAAGGAGAAAGAAAACTGTGTATTAGCAAGTATGTAGGAAAGTGACTACCGTAGACTGCTAAGAAAATTTTACAAAACTTTACCCAGTGCTTATACAGTGCCTCATACACATACAAGAGGAATTCAGGAAACAGTTTTGTTAAATAAATACTACCTCTATGCATGTCAGTTTGGCAATGGTATTGATATTTTTTATGCCTTCTGACATACAGTTCCATTTCTAGAAGTTCATTTTAAGGAAAGAGTTATAAATGTATGTAAAGATTTATGTACAAGGTGCTTCAGCAAAGCACTGATTACAATAGCAAAATAATTGGAATTACACTAAATTTCAAAAAAAGTATGGAAATTGTACATTTGATAATGGCACATTCATACAACCAAATATTTATCCCACCATTAAGAATTCTCTTTAATGTCATCTGAATAGTCAGTGGTGGAGTCAGGAAAGCAGTGAAAGCAGTCCCCACTGCGAGTGGCTACTGATCCAGGAGGCACTGCTCAGAGAGGCCAAGATCACAGAGCTCAACTCTCATTTACTAGAAACATATGAGTGGATTGAGGCTCACAAAAAGAAGCAAGTGCAGAAGAAGCAGAAGTGCCCTGGGCCCATAATCACCTATCATTCAGTGGCAGTGCTGCCTGTAGGGGAACCATACCCTACAGAAGAGACTGTGGATGTGCAAGGACTGGATCCTGCTCCCACAGCTTCTGCACTGACTCCCCATGCCAGCACTGGACCCATCAACCCTCTTTCTCACTGCTCCTGTGCCTTCATAATTTTCAGTGATAATGTGACATTTGAGTAATGGTTTCCCCAAGGGCAGCCCCCAAGGTCTTTGGGAGGTCTTCCCTGTGATCCACTGCCCAGCCCTGTACTTAGACCCTGTCACAGACCTCCCCTATGTCACTGCTCAAGGCTTCAAGATCATCATCCATGATGCCTACAAGTAGAACCACACTGCCTATGGATTGCCACCCACTACCTCAGCACTTCCCAAGCCACTCCCTGGCTCTGGGCCCCAAGTCTTGTACCAGAAAACTGTCAACAAACAAGGAGATTTTTACTTTTTAGAAACCTCTTTCATGCCTGACTTGGGGCTCTTAATGTTCCCCCACCTCTCCCTGCTTCTCTCCTTTGTCATCTCTGAGCTTTGCCCAGATCTTTTCTGTATTTCTTTCCCTCAATTCCTCTAGGTTTTATTTGTGTTTTTTAATCTAATAAAAGAGAAAGATTCCCCTTAAAAAAAAAGTACAATGGTGAACAGAATCAAAAGCCATAATTAGGTATCAACAAGCTGGTATGATAGACTAGATCAACAAAATTTAAGTTAAAGAGGCATAATTGTACCTGTAATGGAGTCCAAAAAAAGTCCATATACATAAGTACCAACTGGAAAAATACATAACTTACCAGTGGCCCATATAATGAGGTTTAAATAATTTTAGAGAACTCCAAGTTAACTATGTCATGGTCAAAAGCTGATTATAAGCAAGGCTGATTATAAGGACACTCAAACATAAACATAAAAATGAATGTAATCTCAGGCAGTATTAACAGAAATACATTATCTAGAATAAGAGAAGTCAGAATCTGACTCTATCCAGGGACAGAATTTTTTTTAATTTATTTATTTGTCAGAGAGAGAGTGAGAGCAAGCGAGTGAGCACAGGCAGACAGAGTGGCAGGCAGAGGCAGAGGGAGAAGCAGGCTCCCTGCCGAGCAAGGAGCCCAATGTGGGACTCGATCCCAGGACACTGGGATCATGACCTGAGCCGAAGGCAGCCACTTAACCAACTGAGCCACCCAGACATCCCGGGACAGAATTTTTCTGCATGGTAGCAATGCCAAGAGAAACAAGGCCAAAGGATAGAACTTATTATAAAACAGGTTTGTGTTTGACATAGCGAAGTACCTTGAGTTGAATGACAGCTGCCTGAAAATGGATGGATTGCTTTAGGTTCCTTTATCCAGAGTTTTATTGTTATAGACGATAAATGGCCACTTTAGTGTGCCTATCGTAGAGGGGACTACAGTACCATACAGAAGGCTGAACTAGAAAATATTTAAGGTCACTTTCAAAGCTGAGATCTTAATGAATTTCTTAAACTAAGGTTTTCAAATATCAGGTGTACTTGTATAAATTTGTTGAGAAAAAAATATCAGACTGCTTTTAAGTACTAAGATCCTGTACTACTACTAATTGATTATTCACTAAGAAAAATCACTATTTATTTTATTGGAGTTAGAATTTTAGATGTTTGATTTACATATAAAAAATACAGTGTTTATTTTGACATACCCTACAATTATTTTTTTCAACTTGTAATATGGGCTTAACAAATACTTCAAATACATTTTTGATGAATAGAGATAACTCAGAAATAAAAACACTCATAGCTTTTGCATCATATTTATGTTATACAAAATCCACAAACTTTTGTAGGCAAATTACCTGCTCTGGTTTTACTAGCTGCTTTTTGTATTCTTCTTCTTTAGCTGCAAGCACAGTTATAGATGCACATATCAGACCTGCAGGTACGGTTGTCAGCTTTCCCATCTGAGAAAGATATATCAAAAATATATTTTTAATTGAAAAGATTGTCATCCTCCATTTCCTGATACATTTTGGGGGTATCCAAGCAACACGATGGGTTTTATTTAAAGTATTAAAAACTCAAGCACTCCAAACTGCTGCATGTATTTTTAGAGTATAATTCCTAAAATTCTCTCATCATCCTAGATAGCAGAGTATTATTTTTTATTAGTTAACTGTCTACTTTATACGGAATATACCAATAAAATAATTACCAGGAAGAAGTGAATACAAAATTTGAGGGATGCAGTAGGATAGATCACAGTATTCACTTAATACACAAATACATGTCAGACCATGGTCTCAAGTGCTTAGGATATACATAAACAAAACAAAGATTCTTGCTCTTATGGAGATGACATTCTAGTGGAGCACAGACAGGCAATAAACACAATAAATAAGTTATATATTACAAATTGATAAATGCTATGGAGAAAGTAAAAAATAAGGGTGATCTGGAGTACTGGATGATTCAAGTTGTATCTTGAAATACAATTTATACTGATATTATTCATAAAGACAATTTTCTTCCATTACAAATCCTTTGTTCCTAACTTTCCAAAACATTCCTTCTTACGTATCTCATGCTTAATCTGAAGCCAAAGAACTTTGATTTGGATGTAACCTGATTTGAATTAAGAATGCAGGAAAGGGGCACCAGAGTGGCAGAGTCAGCTAAGCTACAAGTCTTGGTTTTGGCTCAGGTTGTGATCTCAGGGTTGAGACCAAGCCCTGCATTGGGCTCTGCACTGAGCATGGAGTCTGCTTGTGATTCCCTCTCCCTCTGCCCCTCCTGCTCATGCTCTCTCTCTCTCCCAATCTCTAAATTAATAAATATTTAAACAAAAAACAATGCAGGAAAATCACTGGCTCTAAGAACAAAGTGTTCCAGTGTCATTCAGATATCAAAATATTCCCCAAAGATTATCCATTCAAGGCCAAATGAAAAGCTTTCTAGGGAACAAATATTTTAAGAGCTTGATTCTTTACATAGGAAAGGAGGCTTGCTGAAATCGACAAAGGACATCCAGAGGAAAGAGGTCTCTTTGGCTTACACACAAGTGAAATTATACAAGAACTGGAAGAAATACTAGTCAAAGGACTCTAAATATTCTCTGATGACAGTGATAGTGCCTATACTTCATTTCTGACACATTTTCAATATTTTCTGAGCAGAATAAGAGAAGCTAGAGACACTAGTTAGGCTATTTCCTGTTTAAGACAGTCATAACTGATTTAGACTGAGACTTCGGACAGGGTAAATGAAGACTCAATTCCATCTTTTTTTTTTTAAAGATTTTATTTATTTATTCATCTGACAGACAGAGATCACAAGCAGGCAGAGAGGTATGCAGAGAGAGGGGGGAAGCAGGCTCCCCGCTGAGCAGAGAGCCCGATGCGGGGCTCAATCCTAGGACCCCAGGATCATGACCTGAGCCGAAAGCAGAGGCTTTAACCCACTAAGCCATCCAGGTGCCCCTAAAGACTCAATTCTAATAAAAATTTTGTTCACTGTTATTTTCCCTTCAAGCCTCCCTCTGATAAATGTATCAGCATCACAGAATAATTTATCTAGGCCTGCCTTCCCAAAAGACATCACATTTGATTTCCTTATACTTGGTATTCACTAATGAAATAAGATTTCTATACCATACCTTTGTCATTTCTCAATAAAAAAATATTAAAGCTGATGCCATAAAGAATGCTCTCCCATGCACCTGAGATATTTTGTTAATATATCTCTGAAGTGATTAAAGAATGTAAATTCTCACATTTAAAAGCCATTTTAAAAACAGCTGATTAGATCTTTCTTATTCCTTAGATACAAAAAAACACTGAAGTATGCTAATAGCTAAAAAAATTTTATTACCCTAATCTTCTCAGTGTACACTAATCTTACTTCACATAATAATATAATAATATATATACTATAAAATAAATTCATAGGTATTGCTTGGTATTTATGATCCAGTGCTCCAGAGTCTAGATTAACTGAACTAGTGACCTAAAAGTTAACATATTTTGAAAAATGGGTACATAAATTCGCTACATTTTCTACTCAGTAGAGTAGGGCCCATCCACCTTTAAAGAATGAGGTAGTGTGGCATAATGGCAAAAACATTAGCTGAGGAGTTACACAGACCTGGTTTTGAATTCCAGTTGTGGAACTGTCTACATCTGGGCAAGTAACTTAAGCTCTTAGAGTTACACTGCACAATGTGGTAACAATTAGCTACTTATGGTTATTTAAATTTAAATAAAAAAATAAACCTTGAAATTTATTTACTTAGTTACATTAGCTCCATTTCAAGTGCTCAACAGTATACTGTAGAGCACAGATACACAGTAATTCCATCATTGAAGAAAATCCTACTGGACAGTGCTACCTTAGAGTCTCAGATTATATATCTGAAAAACATGAAAATGCCTTCCTTTTGTGTGGTTATCATGAAGATTAAATACATAATTATATAAAAATGGCTTGTACTTGGTAAATGGACAAGTAATTTTATCTCCCCAGTCTTTCCTTGCTGAATAAAGATGTTAAGTGGCTGGACTTGCTCCTCATTTTTTTTCTCAGATGTATGGGATATTAATGAGGCTCTGGTTGAGATCCATAATATCAATAAAACACAACATACCTGATGGCTCAAAACAGAAAAGGCCAAGATTTTGATCAAAAGAAAACAGGTACATTGGCATCCTCAGCCTTTTTCAAACACAGGTTATACTGATGAAGAAGGGATTCCCTACCCAAAGAGAGGCAGCTGATTGCATAACACATGAAACTTTTAGAATACGAATTGGCAAATTACAGCTCTGGGCTAAATCCGACCTGGCTTCTGAGCTAAAAATGTTTTCTTTCTTTCTTTTTTACACTTTTTTAAAGATTTTATTTATTTGCCAGAGAGAGTGAGAGCACATGAGCACAAGCAGAGGGAGTGGCAGGCAAAGGGAGAGGCAAGCCCACTGCTGAGCAAGGAGCCCGGTGTGGGACTTGATCCCAAGACCACCTGGGCCAAAGGCAGACACCTAACCAACTGAGCCACATAGGTGTCCTGTTTTCTTTCTTCTTCTTCTTTTTTTAAATAAAGAATTGTGAAAACAAAAATAAAAAACAAAGAAGAAAATGTGACCTTATGTTTTGTAGAGTCCAACAAATTTGCTATCTAAACTTTTACAGAAAAAAAGCCAACTCCTGATTTAGAAAATTAAATAAGATATTCAAAAAAATCAGAGCTTCATGTACTATACAAACTTATAGTCTCATAAGGTCATTAATTAAATAGCATTAAAACTTAAAAAGGCGGGGGTGACAAAATGGCGGGGAACTAGGAGGATGCTCTGGTTCAACCTGTCCCCTAAAGTGAGCTGATTACCTACCAAGGAACTCCGATCACTCATGAAATCAGCCTGAGATCAAAATTCTACTCGTCAGGATCTCTACGGGGGCAGAAGACGCCAGTGGGATGTCAGGATCTCTACGGGGGCAGAAGACGCCAGTGGGCAGGTA
>PISX010038165.1:0-10424 GCA_004024625.1 Mellivora capensis
GTTTTAAAGGGGCGGGGGGTGGGAGGTTGGGAGAGCCTGGTGGTGGGTATAGTGGAGGGCACGCATTGCATAGAGCACTGGGTGTGTTGTAAAACTATGAATTCTGTTACGCTGAAAAGAAATAAAAAAAAATACAAAAACAAAAAACAAACAAACAATCAAACAAAGAAAAGATTTGGTCATAGTGGCATCGCAGGCATTAGATCCTGTCTCTGGGCCGAGGTACCTATGGAGCTGTGTCGAAAATGGGGCTCAAACTAAGGGTCACAAGGGGTCTTTGTGTCCCGGGAGGCCAGCATTAATGGGTGTGGCCTCAGGGGCAATGCAGGTTTTGTCCAGGTCTGAGGGGTTTCCATAACTCCATAAAGCCTCCAGGGGACAAGAGGAGTTCTGCTTTGTGGCTCAGGGTCCCACATGTGGAGGGATTTGAGAGAAGGGCTCTGGGGATCGATGCCTGAAAACCCAAACATTTGTTACGATTAGTGCCTAGGGGAATGGCCAGTCTGATATGCTGACTCTGGTGACAGCCACGTGGGTTGCTGACTGGAGGTCGGGGCTCAGGGTGAGGGACAGAATGTGTTTTAGTGTCCAGGATCAGCTTCTGTAAAGAGGGTGGTTTTGGGGTTTCATGCAGCTTTCTCCTAATCTGTGGGTTGCATGGAGCTCCATAGGGCACATTTTCTTTCTGGAGGGCAGGAAGAGTCCTGTGCTATGGCTCCAGTGTACCCTATCTGGAGGGTTTGTGTACCAGGACTCTCTGGACGGAGGTCTGAGAACAAAGCTAGGGCTATGGATAGGGCCTAGGATAGCAGGACCAATGTCCCGACATGGGGAAAACTCCAGGGAATCTGAGGTTAAGGCACGTGTCAGGATGGAGCTCAGGCTGGAGTTTGTGTCGATGAGATCTGCCACATGGAGGTTAACTCTCATGGGGGCAAGTCGTTTTCTCCCGCTCGGGGGTTTTTGTGCAGTTCCAAGGACCTTGGTTATTTTGGGGGGTAGGTGCTGTGTTGTTTTATGAATCAGGGTTCCCCCCCTATGGAGGGATTCAAGAGCAGGTTTGGCGGTATGGATGCCTGAAAAACCAGCCTAGGTTTCGGATTAGGTCCTAGCGGCATGGCAGGCCTCAGTTTGTGGCTCTGGGTCAATGTACCCAGGCAGCTTTGTTGGAAATGTGACTCAGGCTGAGGGTCCCAATGGGTGTTTGTGTGCAGAATGGCCTGCGAACGTGGGCGTGGTCTCAGGGGCAACAAAGGTTTCCATCACCTCAGTGGGTTTTAAATCGCTCCTTAAACCAAGGTTTCCTTCTGTGGGGGTTGTTGAGGCACAGGAGGAGTTCTGTGCTGTGGCTACGGGGTCCCCCATGTGGAGGGATCCTAGAGAAGGGCTCTGGGAATGGATGCCTGCTAACCCAAGCTAGGTTTAGCATCAGGTCCTAGGGGCATGGCAAGTCTGATCTCCTGGCTCTGGTCCCAGCTGTCTCGGAAGCTCCTTGGAGGACGGGACTCAGGTGCATCAGACTGTGCCTTAGTCTCCAGGGTGGCATAGGCAAGTGTGTGGCATTGTGGACGGTACATGTTTCCCCTAATCTTGGGGTTTTATGCCATTCCAATGGGCACAGTTTCAATCTGCAGGTCAGGGAGAGTCCTGATGTGGTTATGGATTCCCCAGTCTGGAGGACTCGTGTTCCAAGACTGTGGGCACAGGAGTCTGACCTCCAAGTTAGGTTTATGGTTAGTGTCCAGAGCATGCATCAATGATCTGCACATGCTGAGGCGACGTCCCAGATTCTGAACTCAGGGCAATTCTCAGGCATTCGCTCCTACTAGTATTTGTGTCTACAAAGGACATCATATGTGTGGGTGGCCTCCTGGGGCCATGGAGCTTGCTCCTGCTATGGGCGTTTTGTGATGCTCCAAATAATATGGTTTCATTCTGGAGGACAGGTGGAGTCCTGTGTATGGCTCTAGAGTCCCCCACATGGAGTGATTCGACAGCAGAACACTGGCTATATATGCCCGAAAACTCAACCTTGTGTTCGTGTAGGGCCTCGGGCCATGGAAAGCCTGAAGTATTCCCACTGGTGCGAGCTACTCAGTGGCTGACTGGAGATCAGTGGTCTGGCTGAGGGCAGAATGTGTAGTAGTGTCCAAGGCCGGCTTCTGTCAATGGGGTGGCTTCGGGGTTTCGTGAAGCTTTCTCCTCATATGGGGGATGCATGCAGTTCGAGAAGGCACATCTTCCTGCTGGAGGGCAGCCCCTGTCCTGTGGTGTGGCTCTGTGGGCCGAGGGACCCTTGGGGCTATGTTCAAAATGGGTCTCAGGCTAAGCGTCACAATGGTTTATTGTGTCCATGGTAGCCAGCAAACGTGGGCGTGGCCTCAGGGGCAAAGCAGATTTCTTCCATCTCTGAAGGTTTTCCATAGCTCCAAAAAGCAAGGTGTCCTTCCTCAGGGGCAGGAATAGATTTGTTTTATCGAACAGGGGTCACCCATGTGGAGGGATCCCAGAGAAGGGCTCTGCAAATGGATGCCAGAAAATCCAAAGTAAAGCTAGGATTTCGGCCTAGGGGCATGGCAGGTTAGATCAGCTGCTCTGGGTGTAGCTACCACGATGGCTGATTGGTGGTCAGGACTCAGGTTGTCCCCACCTCCGCATTAGTCTCCAGGGTGGCATACGAGAGAGGGGTGACATTGGGGCCCTGTACATTTCCGCTAATCTAGGGGTTTTCTGCAGCTGCATTGGGCACGGTGTGAATCTGGAAGTCAAGGAAATTAATGAGGTTTGGCTCCCGAGTCTCCAGTCTGGAGGGCTTGTGTTCCAGGACTCTGGGAACCAATATCTGAAAACCCAAGCAAGGTTTATGTTTAGGGTCTAGACCATGGATCTCTGATCTGCAGAAGCTGAGGGAAGGTCACCAGATTCTGAATTAAGGGATAGTGTCTAGCATTTGCTCACTGTAGAATTTGTGTCCTAAGGCCTCTGAACGTGTGGATGTCCTGCTGGATCATGGAGGTTTATCCTACTGAGTGGGCTTTGCACTGCTCAAAATAGTACGGTTTCCATCTGGGGAACAGGTGGGTTCCTGTTGTATGTCTCTAGGGTCCTCCAAATGCAGGGATGCCAGAACAGGGCTCTGGATATGGATGCCTGAAAACTGAACCTAGCGTTCAGCTTAGGGCATGGGGAATGGGAGGTCCAATCTGCTGCCTCTGGCGCCAGCTTCGTGGTTTGCTTACTGGAGGTCGGTTCTCAGCTTGAGGGACAGAATATGTATTAGTGTCGAGGGTCGGCTTCCGCAACTGTGGGTGGCTTAGGGGTATCGTGCAGCTTTCTCCTAATCTAGGGTTTGTGTGCAGCTCCGGAGGGCACGTTTTCCATCTGGAGGGCAGGCAGAGACTTGTGGTGTGTCTCCAGGGTTGCCTACCTGGAAGGATTGTAGACCATGACTGTGAGGACAGAAGTCTGAAAAGCCAATCTAGTGGCATGGTAGGGGGAATCTGCAGTCGCTGAGGCAAACTCCCAGGGATATGAAGTTAAGGTGAGGGCCAGGAGGTCCCTCAGCCTGGAGTTTGTGTCCATGATATCCTTAGAATCTGAGAGTGGCCTCATGGAGACATAGAGTTGTCTCCCGCTCGGGGATTTTTGTGTTGTAAAAAATGGCTTGGTCTATTCTGGGGAATAGGTCCTGTCCTGTTGTATGGCTCAGGGCCATCCCCTGTGGAGGGATTCAGGAGCAGGGCTCCAGGTATGGATGCCTGAAAACCCAACTTAGGATCAAGATTAGGTCATAGTGGCCTCACAGGCATTAGATCCTGGCTCTGGGCCAAGGTACCTATGGAGCTGTGTTGAAAATGGGGTTCATACTAAGGGTCACAAGGGGTCTTTGTGTCCCGGGAGGCCAGCATTAATGGGTTTGGCCTCGGGGCAATGCAGTTTTTGTCCAGGTCTGGGGGGTTTCCATAACTCCATAAAGCCTCCGGGGGACAAGTGGAGTTCTGCTTTGTGGCTCAGGGTCCCACACGTGGAGGGATTTGAGAGAAGGGCTCTGGGAGTCGATGCCTGAAAACCCAAACATTTGTTACGATTAGTGCCTAGGGGAATGGCCAGTCTGATATGCTGACTCTGGTGACAGCTACGTGGGTGGCTGACTGGAGGTCGGGGCTCAGGTTGAGGGACAGAATATGTTTTAGTTTCCTGGATCAGCTTCTGTAAAGGAGGGTGGCTTTGGGGTTTCATGCAGCTTTCTCCTAATCTGTGGGTTGCATGGAGCTCCATAGGGCACATTTTCTTTCTGGAGGGCAGGAAGAGTCCTGTGCTATGGCTCCAGTGTACCCTATCTGGAGGGCTTGTGTACCAGGACTCTCTGGACGGAGGCCTGAGAACCAAGCTAGGGCTATGGATAGGGCCTAGGATAGCAGGACCAATGTCCAGACACGGGGAAAACTCCAGGGTATCTGAGGTTAAGGCACGTGTCAGGATGGAGCTCAGGCTGGATTTTGTGTCAATGAGATCTGCCACATGGAGGTTTACTCTCATGGGGGCAAGTAGTTTTCTCCCGCTCGGGGGTTTTTGTGCAGTTCCTAGGACCTTGGTTATTCTGTTGTGTAGGTGCTGTGTTTTTTATGAACCAGGTTTCCCCCCCTATGGAGGGATTCAAGAGCAGGGTTCGCGGTATGGATGCTTGATAACCCAGGCTAGGTTTTGGATTAGGTCCTAGCGGCATGGCAGGCCTCAGTTCATGGCTCTGTGGCAAGGTACCCATGTGGTTTTGTTGGAAATGTGACTCACGCTGAGGGTCCCAATGGGTGTTTGTGTCCAGGATGGCCTGCGAACGTTGGCATGGCCTCAGGGGCAACACAGGTTTCCACCACCTCAGAGGGTTTTAAATAGCTCCATAAACCAAGGTTTCCTTCTTTGGGGGTTGGTTGGGCACAGGAGGAGTTCTGTGCTGTGGCTACGGGGTCCCCCATGTGGAGGGATCCTAGTGAAGGGCTCTGGGTATGGATGCCTGCTAACTCAAGCTAGGTTTAGCATCAGGTCCTAGGGGCATGGCAAGTCTGATCTCCTGGCTCTGGGCCCAGCTGTGTCGGAAGCTGCTTGGACGACGGGACTCAGGTGTGGCATAGGCAAGTGGGTGGCATTGTGGGCGGTGCATGTTTCCCCTAATCTTGGGGTTTTATGCCATTCCAATGGGCGTGGTTTCAATCTGCAGGGCTGGGAGAATCCTGCTGTGGTTACAGAGTCCCCAATTGGGAGGACTTGTGTTCCAGGACTCTGGGGACTGAAGTCTGAACCCCAAGCTAGGTTGATGGTTAGTGTCTGTTGTATGGTTCACCGATATGCAGATACTGAGGAGACATTCCCGATTCTGAAGTTAGGGCGAGTCTCAGGCATTTGCTGAAACTAGTATTTGTGTCCACGAGGGCCATCACATGTGTGGGTGGCCTCCTGGGGCCATGGAGCTTGCTCCTGCTATGGGCGTTTTGCGATGCTCCAGATAATATGGTTTCATTCTTGAGGACAGGTGGAGTCCTGTGTATGGCTCTAGAGTCCCCCACATGGAGTGATTCGACAGCAGGACACTGGCTATGTAAGCCCGAAAACTCAACCTTGTGTTCGTGTAGGGCCTCGGGCCATGGAAAGCCTGAAGTATTCCCACTGGTGCGAGCTACTTGGTGGCTGACTGGAGGTCAGTGGTCTGGCTTAGGGCAGGATGTGTAGTAGTGTCCAAGGCTGGCTTCCGTCAATGGGTTGGCTTCAGGGTTTTTTGCACCTTTCTCCTCATATGGGGGTTGCATGAAGTTCGAGAAGGCACATGTTCCTGCTGGAGGGCAGGCCCAGTCCTGTGGTGTGGTTCATATCTGGAGGGCTTGTGGAGCAGGACTTTGAGCCTTGAAATCTGAGAACCCAAGCTAGCGTTAGGGTTAGTTCCTAGGGCATGGCTGACCCAACCTGCAGATGCTGAGGCGATCTCCCCTGTATCAAGGTGAAGGCTAGTGTCAGGATGTCGCACAGGCTGCAGTTTGTGTCCATGAGTTCCACCGAACTCATGGGTGGCCTCATGGTGGCATGGAGTTTCCTCCCACTCTGGGGATTTCTCAGTTCCAAATAGCTTGGTTTATTCTGGGCTGTAGGTGGTGTCCTGTTTTATGGTTTAGGGGTTCCCCATATTGAGGGATTCGAGAGCAGCCATCTGGGTATTGATGTTGAAAAACCAGCTGAGGATTAGGATTACGTCTTCGTGACATGGCAGGCCTTCTAGCCTGGCTCTAGTCCGAGGTACCCTTGGGGCTATGTTCAAAAGGGGCTCAGGCTAAGGGTCACAATGGGTGTTTGTGTCCATGGAGGCCTGCAAAAGTGGGCCTGGCTTCAGGGGCAAAGCAGATTTCTTCCATCTCTGGGGGTTTTCCATAGTTGCAAAAAGCAAGATTTCCTTCCTGGGGGACAGGATATTTGTTTTATGGATCTTATTACCCATGTGGAGTGATCCCAGAAAAGGGCTCTGTGTATGGATGCCTGAAAACCCAGTATAGGTTTAGGATTTCAGTTTAGGGGCATGGCAGTTCTGATCAGCTGCCTCTGGGTCTAGTTGCCTCGATGGCTGATTGATGGTTGGGACTCAGGTTGTGCCCTCCAGCACATTAGTCTCCAGTGTGGCATTTGTAAGTGGAGTGCCATCAGCGATCCTTCATGTTTCCCCTAATCTATTTTTGTGCAGCTCCATAGGGCACGGTTTCTATCTGGAGGGCAGGTATCATCCTGTGCTGTGGCTCCTGAGTCCCCAATCTGGAGGGCTTGTGTTCCCAGTCTCTGGGGACCAATATCTGAAACCCAAGCTATGTTTATGTTTCATGTCAATGGCATGGATCTCTGATCTGCAGAAGCTGAGGTAAGGTCACCGGGTTCTGAACTGAGGGAGATTGTCACGCATTTGCTCTCATTAGAATTGGTGTCCTAGGACTGCTGAATGTGTAGGCAGTCCTGAACACAAACTCCCATTGTGATCCTCAGCCTGAGCCCCATTTTGACACAATGCCCAGGGTACCTAGGCCCAGAGCCAAGTCATTAGGCCTGCCATGCCACTAGGACCTAATCTGAACCCTTGTTTGGCTTTGGAGGCATCAATCCTGGAACCTACTCTCAAATATCTCCATATGTATTTGAGCTATAAAAGAGGACACCATCTATCCCCCAGAATAGACTAAGCTATTTGGAGCTGCACACAAACCCCAGAGCAAGAGAAACCTCAATGTCCTCAGGAGTCCACCTCAACATATGACAGCTCTAGTGGTCACAAATTGTAGTTTGGGTGAATACCTGACATTTGCCTTAACCTCCGATCCTGGGAAGAAAGCTTCAGCATCTGTAGATCAGGCCTGCCATGCCTTAGGTCCTAAACCTAGCCCTAGGTTTTGTTCTCAGACTCCACCCTCAAAGTCCTGCTCCACAAATCCTTCAGATACAGAACAACAGAGCCACACCAAAAGACTCTGCCTTCCACCCAGTTGGAAAATGTGCCCGATGGAGATACACGCAACCCACATATTAGGAGGAAGCTGCACGAAATCCCGAAGCCACCCCCAATTACGGAAACCGGCCCTGGACTCTAACACACATACCGTCCCTGAGTCCGAGCCCTGGAGTCCAGGTAGCCAGCCATGTACCTGGTCCCAGAGTCAGCATATCAGACCTGACATGCCCCCAGACCCTATGACTAACCCTAGGTTGAGTTTTCAGGTATCCATACCAAGAGCCCCGCTCTCAAATCCCTCCATATGGGGGACTCTAGGTCAAAAACCAGGACTCCACCAGTCCCCCAGAATGAGAACTTCCTATTTGGAACTGTGCAAAACCACCAGAGTGGGAGAAACCTCCATGGGCTCAGGAGGCCACTCAACAACAGTGGCCCTAGTGGACACCAGTTATAGTCTGAGTTAAAGCCTGACACTCTCTTAACCTCAGATCCCCAGAAGCAAGCTTCAGTGTCTGTAGTTCAGGCCTGCCATGCCCTAGGCCCTAATCCTAACCAATTTGGAGTTTTCAGACTTTTTTCAGCAGAGTCCTTCTCCACAATCCCTCCAGGCTGGGTATTCCATAGCCACAACACAGGATTGTTCAGGTCTTCCAGAAGCAAGCTGGGACCGATAGAACTTCAAGTAACCTCAAGAATGGAGAAACCTGCAAGTCCCCCGAGGACACCCCAATTTCATATGATGCCCTATAAAAAATGTGCAATCTGAAACACCATGAGCAACAACCTCCTGTCAGACACCCAGGTAGATGGTCCCAGAGAGAGAAGATTGAACGTGACACGATCCTAGGCTCTCCTCAGTACACTAGTTTAGGTTTTCAGGTATCTGTCCCCAGGGGTCTGGACATGAATAGTAACATTTGTAGTATCTCTGAGCAACAGAACCCAACACTTCCTGGCCCCAAAGAAACATTGCTATTTGGAGCTCTGTCAAACCGACAGTGTAAGAATCCTGCATTAGCCCTTAGGCCACAGCCACATTCCAAGGTCACCCTGGACACAAATCCGCATTGTGACCCTCAGCGTGAGACTCCTTTCCAACTCAGCCCCCTGGATAGCTCGCCCCAGAGACAACAGATAGGACCTGCCATGTCCCTCAGCTTCAATGGGAACACTAGGTGAGGTTTTCATGCATTCATATGTAGATTCTGCTCTCCAGAATATTTCCACATTTGATCTCAGGGTCATGAGTTTGAGCCCCATATGGAAAACAGAACTGATGTAGGAAACAAACAAACAAACAAACAAACAAAAACCAGGACTTGAACATGACCTAAATAAATTGGGCTTGGACAATAGAGCTGGTCCGTTGTAGGCTGGATCCTCGCTCCTGTTCATTCAGCCATGGGCAACTGAGCACTCAGGTGGTGCCAGTCCTTATCAGACAAACAGTTTCTCCCTCTAGCAGCTCAGGTTTTAGAGGGGCAGATGGACAAACATGACTGATATGATGAATGAAAGGAGCATTTTGTCCATGAGACAAGAGTAAGGGACAATAGTGGGTCCTGAACTCAACCAGAGGAGGGATCCGACAAGGCTATGCTGAGATGACATTGAGAATTCCTGTGGCAGGAAAAGAAGAAGGCATCCTTGCACAAATACCATTGTATTTAGCCCTGAGAAGGGTACCATGGTGCAGAGGATTGGAAGCAAAACACGATGTTCCCAGAATGGGGTTTAGAAAGGGGGCCAGGGTGCTAGAAATGAGGATGCTGAAGGGGGGAGAAAGGAAAGGGAGGAGAACGATGGCCCAGGGCAGGCGGACAGTACCAGTACCCTGCTCCTAGTGCTGTTTGACCACATTACCCCACACTCTGGGGCTTAACCAGCAAACACTGTCTCACAGTCTTAGAGGAGACTTTAAGTTCAGCAATATAGCAGTGCTCAGTTAGGGGTTATTGCCAGAGCCCGTCAGTACTTTGGGGCTGTTGACAACACCAAGGCAGGACCTGCTTCACTGATAACCTGAGCTCACTTCAGGTCTTGGCAGGATTCTGTCCGTCTCAAAAGGCCTAAGTTCTGTCTGTTGTTGGCCCTCATTGCTACATCACCTGCCCATGTGTGTGTCAAGGTTCAACATAGGGACTTGAATTCCAGTATCAGGATCTGAGAGGGAACATGGGTCAGAGGCAGCAAAGAGATGGGCAATGACCTTTTAGAACTAAATCTCAGACAGGGCTTTTGGGTCATGGGGCCATGTTCTGTGGAATGGGGGGAATCATTAAGACGAGACCACACTCAAAGGGACAGGGCTACACAAAGTTGTTTAAAGAATATATGAGATTTCAGGGAAACACTGGGAGGAGAAGGTAAAGACCCCTGTAGAGTCAGTGCCTTGCCCAGAATGACAGACTTGTAAGAAGGCTGAACCAGGCATGTACCCAGATCTTTGTGAGTGTCCTCAACGTTTGGGACCTGGATGCACCTAGCAATTTATTGGAGGGCTCTGGAGAAAAGTTGTGTTGGAGGCAGGGGCTACAGACATGGAGATGGTTTCAGGGTGAGAGTGAGCATTAATATCATAGAGAGGAAGCCTTCCAGGAAGTTCTTGTCTGAGGGGGATCCCAGGTCATGGCAAACCAGTGAGTGGACCCTAGTCCACATGACGCTCATTGGAAAGGTGGTAATAGGTCTTAGCACCAGATATGCAGTCTCTGATAGTAAGGGTGGATTCTGACGATCAAGCCCCAAGGCTCCAATTCCCTCTTTAGAGTTTGCTTTGAAAACTAGAAAGCCTAAGTTCTTGATAAACTACGCCGCACCCCTCTGTAGAGGGGCTACCATCATCTGGGACTCCAGAATGTGAGCACTGATGAACAGATGTGCGCCCAGAAGAGTTACGGCACACACACACACACACACACACACACACACACACACACACACACCA
>PISX010038166.1:0-10426 GCA_004024625.1 Mellivora capensis
CTCAGGCTGATTTCATGTGTGATCGGATTTCCTTGGTAGGTAATCAGCTCACTTTAGGGGACAGGTTGAACCAGAGCATCCTCCTAGTTCCCCGCCATCTTGTCTCCTCCTCATTGGCCATTTTTAAAAAGGGGAGAGGGAATGTAGCCACAGCACGGATTTATCCATTTCCACACCAGACCTGCAAAACTCATACTCTGCATTCTGTGTTCTCCAGAGAAGGATGAGCACCACTGTGATCCACAAAGCATGACCACACAGCATTCCCATACTTTCAGGTAACCAACGGCACAGGTGGAAACACACGTGGCCAGCCAGTTGGGCAAGTGACTGTAGCTGGGGTCACTGGGGCCAGGGAGTTATTCCGAGTCAAGTCTGCCCACGGAAGTCCATTTTAAAGGAAACTTGCTGTAATAGGGTGTAAACATCAGCAGAGAGAGGAGGCCTGGCGACTTCCTGCTCCTGCCCCTTGCAAATACCATTGCCTATCTCACTGTCAGGGAAGAGCCATGCATCATTTGTTTTCTCATAAATGGCAGAATCAGAATCTATAACTGCCTTAGTGTAACAGAACAGGTCTTATCAACTTGACATTCAGCATGATCCAATGTCCTAGTAAAGCCTCCTTCAGGTTCACTTGAACTTTCTTGGACTTCTGAGGATCCAAGAAGCTAATTAGTACCATTTTATAAAAATTTCTTAATGGGGGGTCAGGGCTCAGATGTTTAAATGTCTGACTCTGTCTGATCTTCGGATCCTGGGACCCAGCCCTGTGTTGGGATCCCAGCTCAGTGGGAAGTTTGTTTCTCCCTTCCCCTCTGCCTGTCCCCCTGTTTGTACTCTCTATCTCCGTCCCTGTCTCTCTCTCAATTGAAGAAATAAAATCTTTTAAAAAAATCTCCCAACATCATATCTAGGGAGGGACTGTCACTTCCTTGTCAATTAAAGACAACAATAATCCAAATTGTTGAAACTTCTGTGCATATCCCACTCTGATCCTGGGATAATTTGGTCGGTTGTCTTCATCATGTTGATGGTTTACTTTTCTGTGCGCCATACTTTTCAGTGCTCTGAGAACATGCATGTAAGCCCCTTTTAAAATTCAATAACTCCTCCTGGAATATTCTGGAGTGGATGACCACCACTCACACCTCACCAGCACATATGAGAGCACCTGTGATCCTGCTCCTTTCCCAGCACCATTTTTCAGTTTAGCCAATCTGATGATTGAAATGCATTATCATATCTTCCACTGTGTGCAGGTCGCTCTGTCGATGGAAGACTCAGGTAGGAGGCAAAGTGGTTGCAACTTCACTAATCCTAGAAAGCTAAAGGGCTAGAGATCACATGCAGCAGAAGCATCCTCTGTGTAGTGAAAGGGACCACAAAAATTCTTCAGGTCTCACTGAACTGGCTTTATTTACAAAAATATTTGTATTGGACCCTAAACTCCTTCTCTAGATACTAACATAAATATTAAGAAGGTTTCACTGTAATCCTGGGAGAAATGCAGACCATTTGGAAGTTCTTGTCTATTTTAGGGAATGTTCTATAATCTGGGGCTTGTGTGTCTCTGGCCCAGAGTTTGGGCAGGACTTCAACTGACCTTCCCGGATTTGAATAGATGACACAGAGGCATAGAAGTGCTCAGTGCTACAACCTGGGCTGTTGAGTGAGCACTCCCAGGTAAAACTTTTCTCAAACCTTGACATTCACCACAGAAAAGGCAGGGTGGTACATCCTGTGTTCTATCATAGGAGATTTTATAATGTATCAGATGAAGCACAAGGAAGAGGAAAACAGGAGTGGAATCCATCTCTGTGAGCATCAGTGTCATTACAAGGCATGTAATAGTGCACTTCAGATGTCTGCCCAGAATAAATACATGGAAACATTGTGCTTTTCTTACAAAAAGATACATATTACACATAAATATGTAGATCAGTGTTTACAACTAAACAAGCAAAATGTTCCAAACATGAAAGCCCCATCTAAATTTCTCCAAAAGCTGCTATATATCTCAAATGTTTACTTTCCCCCATGTTTTATTTATGAAAAGCTCCTTTTTCTCCATCACTTGGAAAGCTCAGGGCTTGTTAGCCTGAAAGTCCCTGGCCTAAAATCAGATACATTTTCACCTCCTCTTCTTTGCTTTAATAAAATCCATTCCCAAGTGTGAGGCCTGGTCTGATCTGTTTTCTGTCAAGTCAGTCACCTTGCTCCACAGGCCGGGGGGGGGGGGCAGCCAGACCCAGGACCTGCTGCCTGGCACAGTTAGAATGCAGCCCGCTAACAGGCACAGCCCAATACATTCATTCACCCAATACCCAATACCTGCTGAAAATCTCCAGCCAGGAGGAAGCAAGTACCATCCACTAAGAATCAAAGGCCTGCATTTTGTTCTTTTAGGTTTGGGAACCATCAGAAAGTGATCTTAGTTGGATTCAGCTTGTCATAAACAGGGCAGTGGGGAGGTTTCAAAACTGAATATCACACTGGGATCTTTACGGTCTTAGCAACAAAGACCCCTGCAGGGAACAAAGCCTCTTACAATCAGTTTTTCTCCTCCTTTCCTGTTGGCCATTTTATTTTTGCTATGTCTAATTTTATTTCCAAAGGGGTTGTTTACATTATCATGGATCTTAGTGTTTAAAAGCTACAAGCTGACATTTATGAATTATATAGAAGTTGTAAGGAATAAGGAAAAGAATCCCATATCCCATATCCCAACATATCCCAACCTTTCTAAGAAATGCAGTATCATCCACATCTTTGGAGTCGTCTGTACATCCCTCCCCCTGTCCATCAGTCCTGTTCGCTATTCTCAGTGTTTTCTTTATATTTTTACCAAAGTAAATGCATCGCTAAATCATATTTGATTTTGTATAGTTTTGAAACTAGAACAAATGCAAACATCCTGCACAATTTTTCTGCAAGGTGCTTTTATCTCTTCCTCAGTAGCATGTCTACGTAATTTACACTTACTATGTTTTGCTGTAGTTCACTGTAACTTGAGCACAATACTGCAGAGCACATATCTTCCACTCGATGGCACTGGGTTAGTCCCCATTTTTTATTACTACAAAATGGTGGGTTTTCTCTAGCTCTAGCAGCAGAATCACTCTTTTAAAAAAGTCCTGCTCTCTTCAGCCTGGACCAGGTCATGTTGAAGCATTTTCCAAAGCAATGGCTCTAACTCACAGCCCCACCACAGTCAGAGCCCATGGGCAGAGGCATGACATCATCACACAGACAGCTTTCCATGATGTCAGCAAAACACTCCATACGCAAGACATTCTCAGAACTGAAGCTACTTTCTAGACACCGACGTGAATGTTGAGAAACATGGGCTCTCTGGTAGCAGTTCGCTGCAAGCCTGGGAGAAATGTGGACTCATTTGGAAGTTCTTACCTACTTAAAGGAGTGTTCTCAGAAAGAAAGGAGAAATGGGGAGGAAGACAGAATATTTGTAGAAATAATGGCTGAAATCTTATCAAGTTTGATGGAAACCCTTAATTATAGAGTCAATATTTACCTGCAGTAAAATAAAAACAAGCATATCTGCTCTTAGATACATCACAGTCACACCATGGAAAATCAAGGGAGAAATTTTGAAATTGCAAGACAAAAACGTCCCTTCATATACAGAGGACCACATTAGATTAACCACTGACTTCCAATCACAACCAGTGGGGGAAAGTCCCTGAAATGACATTAGTCAAAAAGCTGAAAGAGAAAAACTTGTCCAGGTGCCTGGGTGGCTCATTCTGTTGGGCATCTGACTCTTCATTTCAGCTCAGGTCATGATCTCAGGGATCTCAGGGATCTCATGGGATCAAGCCCCATGTCAGGCGCCCTGCTCAGTGGGGGGAGGGGGTCTTTTCCTTCTCCATCTGTCCCTCCCCCTGCTCGTGCACACATGCACACACTCTCTCTCTCTTTCAAATAAATAAATAAATCTTTTACAAAATTGTCAACCCAGAATTCCATACCTCGCAAATCTGTCTTTCAAAAATGAAGGCAAAATAAAGATATTCCCAGATACACAAACTTACATGAATTACTAACGGAAATCTTTGAACTGAAAAAAAGCAAAAACAAAACAAAATGAAAACTTGATTCCAAGATTTTAAAATGCTGGATTTATTAAGGAATGTGCATGAGCATATGCATGTATGCCTACACAGAATGTTGTGAAAGTGTTTCTGCAGTTTGCTCTTTGCTCATCTCAGAAGGAAAAACACTAGAAAGGACTGAGAAACATACCTGGGAGGTTTAGCTATTTCACTTTGTTTTGTACTTCCTTAGCTTTGTAAATTTTGAATAATCATTAATTTTCTAAGTCCCTCTAGCTGAAGTTAGTGAAGATTATTTGAAATAAAACATCTTAAGATGTTTTCAAAATGCACATGGCTAAAGAACCACAAAAAGAAATTTTAGTTTCTTTTGTACTAGAGTGATGGAAGGCAATAATATATTATGTGGGGAGACTGGAGATGCAGCCAGAGGACAAAAGTTCCTGGGAATTAACCAAAATTCCAAGGACAACTCCAGATTTTTAAAAGCTATTAAACTGATGGGAACACAACTGGAGATCTCAAGGGGAACAGGTATTCTCTGAGCTCCACGCAGGATGAAAGGCAAATTGACAAAGGTCTGTCTCTAGCAAGCTGATTGGGTAGGAGTGTTAGGCCTTGGAGGGTGGAGGGATGACGGAGCTACAGGGCTGATGGTGGAGAGGGGATGTGGTCTTGGTACCTTACCTGCCCTCAAGGGCCCTTTGTGACCAGACCACAGCTCTGTGATGTGGGCATGGGGCTTGTGTCTGCACGTACACACTTAGGGCTCATTTGGCTGAGGGCAGCAGTGCGATTGGTCACTAACTCTCGGGACTCAGTTACCTGAGGGCAGCAGTGCAATCAGACACTAATTCTTTACAGAAGAAAGATATGGAGAATTGTCTCTTCCCTCAGAAATTTTTACTGATGGTTGGCTGAGCTCCAGTCCCACTATCTGGGCAGTTAATGCCATCCTTGCCTTCATATGTGGATTGGGGCTCTTTGTCCTCTTACTTTCCTATTTCCAGCCTGATCTGTCCTCACCACCATGCAAGAAACACAGGAAGAGCAGGAAGGGAAGGAACCCTCAGCCCAGACCCAGGAGAGTGTGATTCTACCTTCTTTTCTATTATTCTATCCACTTTTCCAAGCCACTGGAGAGACTCCTGAGATGGGATAGAACAGAATTGTCAGGAGAGAGTAGACCATCATCCATCCAGGACAAGCCAGACTGAGCAGGGACACGAGGATTTCTCCCCGAAGATCTCGGGTCAGAGTCCAGGTATGGTGTAGGGGTCCAAGACATCGTCCCAAACACAGTGACCAGTGGCCGAGGACTGGAGGTTAAGAGCTGCCTCTCTAGCAGAGGTCAGGCCCATGATCACTGGGTCACCTGCTGCTGGCCTCCCCATGTTCTCTTATCTCAGTACCAAGTGAAGCCACAGAGAAGGAGCAACAAAAGCAAGAAAAAACAGACTCTGAAAGGTGAGCGTCCACCACTCACCCATGCGTGCCCCATTTACATTGTCCCCCCTGCTCTGAGGGCCCAGCCCCACTGTCTCCAGGACACCAGGGCCAGAGACCAACCATCAGGAAACAGAGCCCTGGGTGGGGAATTGGGGGCTCCTGGGAGGAAGAGTGGAAAGTGGAGGCTTCCTAGATTCTGAGCCAGAACAAAGCCCTGAGGAGCTGGAAACGGGTATTGCTCAGCAGGGGCCCCAGGGCCTGGACTGGGGGACGGGACCTCCCACTCCCATTGTGGACAAGCTGTTCAACTCTGCTCAGATTCCTCTGTGAGGCCACATGGTCCTTCCTCCCCCCAGCAAGGTCATGAATGAGGAAGCATTTTGGAAAAGACAAAGCAATCCCCATCGTGAACCCTGTAATCACCGTGCGGGCACGTGGCCTTGGACAGTGCAGTTTGGGGCTCCCAAGTCCAATCCCCCAAAGGTCTCCCCTAAAGGGACATTGTACCCAGCCTCCTGTAAGACACCTGGGCCCCGCCTTCCGCTGTGACCCAGTCTCCTGCTTCCAATTTTCAGAGATTTCCTGGAAGAGCTGGAAGAGGTTCAGGACCTGTTCTCCCTTTTGCAAAGGTAAAGAATCTGCTCCCTTCTCCCCTGGCTTGGCCTCCCTTAGTCTATTGTGTGACCCCCAGGCTGCAAGGAGAGGCCTCTTGGGCTGTTTGGGGTGGCTGGGAGGATCTGTGGGGACAGACTGACCAAAGCCCCGAGCTGACGGAGAGCAGGAGAATTGTAACATGGGTGTGCAGTGTGGAGGGCCGTGGGGTCATCTCCTGGCCCCAGCTGCTGCAGTAGCAGCTCATGCCTCCTGTCTCCCACAGCTACCTGGTGAGGGTCTCTGACCAGGGCAGCTTTCATCAGTTCTTACATCAAGCAGCCCCTGTGCAGATGCACTGAACGTCACCAGCTGGAGCCTGTTAGCCATGCAGGGAGACTGTCGAAGACTCTGCTTCTGCCGTGGCCCCATCACCTGCCCGAACTCTGTTGATGGGGTCCCCTTGGCCTCTGGCCTCCCCGCTGCCAGCAGGACCAATGACGTCCTCAATTTCTGTCAGTTTACACTCCTCCCTGAGTATTTCCTGGCCAGCAGAGACATTCCTCCCCCCGGATGGTTTTCACACCAGTCACTGGCTCTCCCCCATTCCCTGCCATGTCTCCCTCCTTCAGAGGCCTCCCCTTGGTCTCTGACAGCCTCCTTGGCCCGAGAGAGGCCAGACTCTCCTTTGACTCTCTCTCAGTGTGACTCAAGGGCACCCCTGCCGTGCCCCATCCCACAGAGCTTGACTCCACACATGCCTTGGTCAGCTGACAGGACAGCTTCTCCTGTCTCAGCCGTCTCAGGCCTGGGCCATTCACGCTGCCCCATTTTGGCCCTGTCATGGTGGCAGGCAGCTGCCAAAGCCTGGAACCTGTCCACCTCAGCACACTTGGAGTCCCATCAAATGCCTCTGTCCCATGGCCCACCAGAGGCCTTGTTCTGGGGAGACCCCACACACAGACACGGAGAGACTAGATTCCCCCCTCTCATCAACTGGGACGTCCAGAAACTTCTGGAGATACTCATCACCAAGAGAATAGAACTGAAGTTTTGGAATGAGAAGGAAAGGCCAAACTACCAGCTGACCTATTTCAGAAGAATGTTCAAGTCCCCAGGTGACTGGCAGGACACCATAGGCTGCCCATCTTTCTGGAGCATGAGGGACAAAGCAAAATAGCTGCTCGATCCTGAGAAGCCCCCACATCCCAAGATTCCAGTGGACAATTTGGAGCAGAAATGCAGCCAGCTCTTCTGGAGTCTCCCCTTTCTGCACAGTGACTCCCTAGTGGCCACTGTCAGGGTGACCGATCCCCCACTGGAGTTCCCATCTCATATTCAATGAGCTCTCTCATGCCTTGCTGCTCCAGATTCAAGCCAATGTGGCTCCCTGCTCCTACTGACCCAGGACTTACATGACACTTTGGCCGCGCCCCAACCCTTGGCCCTGAGCTTGTCGCAGTCCCTTACCTTGCCTCTGGCTTGGCCCAGCCCCACCCTCTAACTCAGCCCCAGCCCCTCTCTCTGGACCAACCCCAGCCTCCACCTCTGGATCAGCCCCAGACACAGGCCTGCCTTGCACCCTCTGTCCCAGTGGGACCACCTTCTCTGCCACCAGAGATGGGGACCTGTGAGGTGTCTTTCCCTGTAGCCCAGAAGACACAGTCTTTCATGTCAACTGCCATTCAAAACCTGGAATGTCACTTTCTGAAGAAGCAACTAGAAAGCAGCAAGGTACCTGCTGTGGTGAGAAAATCTCAGGAAGTCTTTAGCCAAGGTCCTCCCGACCTTCCACAGGGTGGCCAGGCGCCCAAAGGCCAAGGGCCAGTCTCTGTGCTTCCTGGGGACTTGATAAACTCTGCACTCCAGGAGCAACTGGAGTGGCACATTTAGAAGAGGTTCATGAAGCAAGAAGGGGGTCCACCCCGCAGGATCCAGCTATGCCTGAAGACACAGCCTCACCTTGAGTTCCAGAAAGTGCCCCAGGCACATGGCTGGCACAGTCCCACGCCCGAGCCTGAGTCTACGGATGAAATCTGCCAAGCCACACAGAAGACTGGGTCCAAGTACCCATGAAGGACTGTGCCAGAAAAATGCCTGGGCAAGGATTCAAGGTCCATGGAAGGGAGGATCTGGAAAGATCTACACAGGGGCACAACGAGCTCTCCAGGGAAGGATCCAGGAAGAAATCGTGAGGAGGCAGACACAGACTTAAAACCTTCTACAAGCAGCGCAGATGAGAATCACCCAGAGAAGGATCTGAGAGCCCATTTCAGGAAGCTGGGGCAGTTCAGAGAGGGTCTGATCCCTTTGGATGTTCATCCTTCCCAGATCGCTGCCCACCATGCCTTGGACCTTCCCAGAAAGCCAAGCCCTCATGGGAAACCTGGAAAGTCAGCACTTTCCAAGGGTTGGGAACCCTGCATGACCACCTCCCATGATTTTTCCATCCTCAAACCATACACTCAGCAGATCCTAGAAGCAAATATCATAAGGCTTGGGGTGAAGCACCAGTGAGGCCTCCCCCTCAAGGTTCTCAAGCCTATAAACCTCTTCAAGTTGAAGAAGGGCTTCCTCCTCTCCCGGTCCTCCCCTCCCCACTCTGCCACCTGCATATCCAAGGCTGGCTCAGGGACCAAGTTCATGGGAAATCCTCCTCAGCCCTATCAAGGAGAGGTGATGAAAGAGTCCTATCCCACCTGGGGGGGGAGGGTCCCCTCGATACTCCCCAGCCTACGTGTGAGGAAATCCAGCAGGATCTGGAAGGGACCTCACCTGGTAGTGGCCCTCCGGCTGGACAGGGAACCAGGCCACCTTCTTGGACCTTCACATACAGCTTTGTGGGAAGAATCTGGCACAGTGAGACTGCCTCAAGGACTCTTATGAACAGCACCTTGGAGTCAAGTCCAAGTCCAGGAACGGCCACAAAGAAGCCAAGGAGGGTGAATGGGGGTCAGGGCTCATGGGACGTGACAGTGCTACGTCAGAGTGGGGCCCGCAGTTGGGAGGCACAAGGCTGGCCCTGAGGGAGAGGTGAAAAATCCTGCCCCCACCCCCATCTCCTGCAGAAAGTAGAGGACAGCCACCCCAGGAGCCTTCTCTCCTCAACGAATTCCATCTTAGCTCCATGCAGCCCCTCTTCTCACACTCGGAGCAGCAAGGGAGGAGCTCGCTCCCAGTGCTGAGTGTCTGTGTGGGGTGCCACAGAGACTCCCAGGGACCAGCCTGCCCAGCCCCAGGGCACTGAAGGGGCCTGCTCACCAGCACCCCCTTCCCCTTCTGGGGATGGAGAGGGTGTGGCTGTGGGCAGGGCGACCCTGCACTTAGGGTGGGAGGCCAGGAAGGAGGCCAAGTGATAGTGAAAATTGAACATTACCTTAAACAACAAATGAGTCAAGGAATAAATCACAAAGGAAATGCAAAAATTTATTGAGACAAATGGGAATGAAACCATAACCTAGCAAAACTTATGGGATGTAGCAAAAGAAGTGCTAATAGGGAAATTTGTGACTATCAATGCTTACATTGAAAAAGAAGAAATATATCAAAGTCAGCGACCTAACTTTACACCATAAGAAACTAGGGAAAAAAAGAAGAACAAATGAAATCAAAAGCTAGCAGAAGGAAAAAAATAATAAAGATTAGCAAAATAGAGATAGCAAAAGAGAGAATAAAAATAAGATAAACAAAACAAGATAAGCAAAATAGAGAATAGAAACAGAGAAAATTTACAAAACCAAGAGTTGAGTCTTCAAAAATCAAAAGTTGACAAGCTGTTAGCGACACCAACTAATTGAAAAAAGAGAGAGTACTCAAACAGCTAAAGGCAACAATGAAAGTTGGTCATTACGACAGATTTTATAGATAGGGAAGGGTTATAAGAGAATACTGTGAACACTGCATAGTAACAAATTGAATAACTGAGATGAAATGGATTAATTCCTAGAAATATGAAACTTCACCAAGACTAACCCAAAAATAAATAGAAAATATGAACAGATCCATAACAAGTAAAGCTACTGAATCAGTCATCAGGTCTCCTTACAAAGAAAAACATCAGACTTGATGGCCTCACTGGTGATTTCTACCAAATATTTAAAGAAGAACCAACACCAATCCTCTTAAACATTTCCAGAAATATGAAGAGGAGAGAGAACTCCCTGACTCATTCAATGAGGCCAGCATTACTCCATAATCCAGAAATACTACAAGGAAAGACAACTACCGACCAACATCCCTGATGAAGATCAGTGCAAGAATCATCAACAAAATACTAGAAAACTGAATTTGGTAGCATATGAAAAGGATTA
>PISX010038167.1:0-10446 GCA_004024625.1 Mellivora capensis
GTATTAAAAAGAGTCTGTAGGATTTGATCAACTGAAACCCTTGCTTGAATGATTTCTGACTTTTATGGCAGCCATTAGCCTTATAGAGGTTTGGGAGGAGTAAGTTATTTTTTTCCTCTAGCTCATCAGACCATCAAGTTTGGATTTGTAGAGCTTAGGTACCAAATCCTATAACACAAAAGATAACCTTGAGGCCTTTTCTGGCCATAAAAATATCAGTCTCATAAAATGATTAAAAGTGATAATGTTCAGTCTATAAATTAATCAGGGGAAATGGGGACATAAATTTTAGCAACTCTGTGTCATGAGTTTATGTAAAGGATTTTGTTAGAAGAAATAGACTTAAAACCACGTGACATGTGAACTATGTTTCCAGATAAGGAGATGGCTGGGCAAATGAATCCTTGTTTAATCACCTGTTCTATTTTTTATGATTTAATATATGAATCTCTTTTACATGATTGTATTTTAGATTTGATTGATTTTGGTTTTTAATTGTTAAATATGGAATTGATTAGACTTAGTTTTATGGGAATATAATTGGATGTAAATTAGGCTTTGGTAAAATTTAAATTGAAAATATATTAGGCAAATTCCTTAACCTTTTCTTTTTTTGCCTCAGTTTCTTCATTTGTAAAATTAAAGCACTGGACGAGATGACCTTGAAAGTCCTTATGAGGTCTAATAGTTGAAGACTCCTGTTTTATGTAGAGGAAATAACTATGTAGTTAATCAAAGCCTTCATTTTTCAAGTGATTATTTTGGCTTCTGAAAGCTTATGAGAAATCCCTTCACTTATGACTATTTGTATCCATTATCTAGACATTGTCCTCATATAGTTGGGGGCTAGTAATCATGTCAGTGCTAACATGGAAAATGGTGTCTTTCTTTCCCATAGCCAGATTTTAAACATAAAGGATGACGGGCTCTAAGCAACCAGTGCTGTCTGTCTGACCCACCTATATTGAATTATTACAAAATCATAGTCATTTTTAGCATTGTTTCATATCTTGAGAATATGCCTACCAGGTCACATGGCTAGCAGGCATTGCTGCGTGCCAGCAGCCTGATGCCATGATGTGGAGAGTTCATTCCTGTTGTCCCTTCCCTGCAGTCAAAGCTGGCTGCCTTTCATGTCATTTAGTAAAGTCATCAGAGTATGACATGTGCTACCTCCAGAATCTGAAGAGGTATACCAGGTGTCTTTCTTAGTTGTAGGAATTTCAGGATATAATAATTTGTGTCTCACTTTTGAGGGAATGTTCTGGCATATCAAAGATCACTTCACTGTTATGTGAGGTCCCTGAATCTTTGTAAGGTTTTTCCTAGACTCTCTGGAGCACATGTATCTTACCAAGACCTCCCATATACTTGTCAGTTCTTACTCATCTGGTCTGAATAACATAATGTCATCAATATGGTGGACCATTGGGATGTTTTGTGTAATGTACAGATGGTCCAGGTGATTCATTTGGACTCTATTATGACAGAGGCTGCAGAGTTAACATAGCTTTGGGGTGAAACAAAATGTGTCTGGTTGTCCATCTCATGTGAATATAAACTACTTCTGATCCTCTTTTTTTTTTTTTAAAAGATTTTATTTATTTATTTGAGAGAGAGAGAATGAAAGAGAGCATGAGAAGAGGGAGGGTCAGAGGGAGAAGCAGACTCCCCATTGACCAGGGAGCCCAATGTGGGACTCGATCCCAAGACTCCCGGATCATGACCTGAGCTGAAGGCAGTCGCTTAACCAGCTGAGCCACCCAGGCGCCTCTCTCTTTTCTGATAGGAGTAGAAAAGATCACATATGTCAGGTAGCTTGTACCTGAGGCTATATATATATATATATTTTTTTTAAAGATTTTATTTATTTATTTGACACACAGAGAGAGATCACAAGTAGGTAGAGAGGCAGGCAGAGAGAGAGAAAGGGAAGCAGGGTCCCTCCTGAGCAGAGAGCCCGACACAGGGCTTGATCCCAGGACCCTGGGATCATGACCTGAGCCAAAGGCAGAGGCTTTAACCCACTGAGCCACCCAGGTGCCCCTACCTGAGGCTATATTAATCTGCTGTAGTAAATATACCACATCTGGCACATAGTTATAATTGATTAAGTTTGTGGTTGTCACCTGTCATGTGCAGGATCCAGCTGGGTTTGTAGGGTTCATTAGGGCTGTTATGTATTTAAATAGGGTATTATGGTGACTACTGCCTCTGCATTCTTTAGGGCTATAAGGATGGCACTAACCTCTGCCACTACCCCCAATATGAAATAGTATTTTGAGTTGTAAAAGGGCAGTTTCAGAGGTTTACATTAGGCTTTCTCTACTATGATAGCTTTACCCCATATGCCAAGGACCAGTTGTGGAGGTTCTGCAGACTACCAAGTATGTTCATTTCAGTTATTGATCTGGTGACCAAGGCAATGACCACCATGGACTTAATGGACCTGCTGTAAGTCAGAGTTGGGCCAGGACTGTACTTAGTACCTGGGTCCCGTACATCTCCACTCTAATAGAGGGCCAGTATGAGTCTTTGGGTCTCTGGTTATCAATGTTTATTAATTAAGTAATTTTATTTTAATTCCAGTATAGTTAACATATAGTGTTATATTAGTTTCAGGCATACAATATAGTGATTGAACAATTGTATGTATTACTCAGTGCTCATCAATATAAGTGTGCTCTTTATTCTCCGTTGCCTATTTCATGCATTCCTCCATCCACTTGCCCTCTGGTAACCATCTGTTTGCTCTCTGTAGTTAAGAGTGTTCTTGGTTTGTCTCCCCCTCTTTTTCCCTTTGTTTCTTTTTTTATTTCAAGTTTTTATTTAAATTCTAGTTAGTTATGGTAAAATTGGTTTCAGGTGTAGAATATAGTGATCCATCACTTACATAAAACACCCAGTGCTCATCACAGATGCCCTCCTTCATGCCCATTACCCATTTAGCCTGTCGCCCTGCCCACCTCCCCTCCAGCAACCCTCAGTTTGTTCTCTATAGTTAAGAGACTCTTTTATGGTTTGTCTCCCTCTTTTTTTCTTCTTTCCCCCTATGTTCATCTGTTTTGTTCCTTAAATTCCACATATGAATAAAATCATATGGTATTTGTCTTTCTCTGACTTATTTTGCTAAACATTATACTCTCTAGGTCCATCCATGTTGCAAAGGGCAAAATTTCATTCTTTTTTATGCTTAAATAATATTCATTGTGTGTATATATACATATTTATACATAGACATTGTGTGCATATATAGAGTAAATAATATTCATTGTATCTATATACATATATGTATATATATGTATATGATGATATCTTCTTTATCCATTTATCATTTGATGAACATTTGGGCTGCTTCCATAATTTAGCTATTGTAAATAATGCTGCAATGAACATAGGGCGCATATATCTTTTCCAATTAGTGTTTTTGTAGTGTTTGGGTAAATACCCGGTCTTGTGTTTACTAGATCATAGGGTAGTTCTATTTTTAATTTTTTGTGGATCCTCCATATTGTTTTTCACAGCACCTGCACCAGTTTGCATTCCCACCAGTTGTGCACCAGGTTTCCTTTTCCTCCACATCCTTGCTAACATCTATTTCTTGTGTTTTTGATTTTAGCCATTCTGACTGGCATATCTCATAGTAGCTTTGATTTACATTTCCCTGATGCTGAGTGATGTTGAGCATCTTTTCATGTGTCCATTGGCCATCTGGATGTCTTCTTAGGAGAAATGTTTGTTCATGTTTTCTGGCCCTTTTAAATTGTATTATTTGTTTTTGTGTGATGAGTTATATAAGTTCTTTATATATTTTGGATACTAGCCCTTTATTAGATATGTCATTTGGAAATAGCTTCCCCATTCAGTTGTCTTTTAGTTTTGTTGATTGTTTCCTTCACTGGTGCAGAACCTTATTTTGATATAATACCAATAATTTAATTTTTGCTTTTGTTTCCCTTCATTAGGTGACATGTCTAGAAAAACGATGGTATGGCTGATGTCAGAGACATTACTGCCTGTGCTCTCTTGTAGGACTTTTATGGTTTCAGGTCTCACATTTAGGTCTTTAATCCATTTTGAGTTTGTTTTTGTCCAGTTTTATTCTTTTACATGTAGCTGACTCGTTTTCCCAGCATCATTTGTTGAAGATACCAGTCCCATTGCATATTCTTGCCACTTTGTTCAAGATTAATTGAACATAGAATTGTGAGTTTGTTTCTGGGGTTTGTATCCTGTTCTTTCGACCTATGTATCTGTTTTTGTGGCAGTACCATTCTGCTTTGATTACTACAGTTTGTAATAGAACTTGAAATCTGGAATTGTGATGCTTCCAGGTTTGTTTTGCTTTTCAAGTTTGCTTTGGCCATATGGGGTCTTCTGTGGGCCCATACAAATTTTAGGATTGTTTGTTCTAGTTGTGTGAAAAACTAGTTGTATTTTGATAGGAATTGTATTAAATTTGTAGATTGCTTTGGGTGGTATGGACATTTTAACAGTATTTGTTCTTCCAGTCCAGAAGCATGGCATATCTTTCCATTTGTTGATGTTCTCTTCAGTTTCTTTCATCATTATTTTATAGTTTTCAGAGCACAGGTCTTTTACCCTCTTGGTTAAGTTTACTCCTAGCTATTGTATTATTTTTGGTATAATTGTAAATAAGTTTTCTTTTTCTTTCTCTCTCTCTCTCTCTCCCTCCTTCCCTCCCTCCTTCCTTCTTCTCTTCCATCCTTCTTTCCTTCCTTTTTTATAAATGGGATTGTTTTCTTAATTTCTCTTTCTGGTGCCTTCTTATTAGTGTATATAAATGCAATGAATTTCTGTACATCGATTTTGTATCCTGTGACTTTACTCAGTTAAGTTATTAGTTCTAGTAGATTTTTTAGTGGGGTCTTTAGGGTTTTCTACATACAGTGTTACATCATCTGCAAATAGTGAAAGTTTTACTTCTTTCTTACCATTTTGGATGCCTCTTATTTCTTTTTTCATTCTGATTGCTGTGGCTAGGACTTTCAATACTGTGTTGAATAAAAGTTGTGAGAGTATACATCCTTGTCTTATTCCTGATCTTATGGGTAAAGTTCTGTTTTTACTCACTGAGTATGGTGTTAGCTGTAGGTTTTTCATATATGGGCTTTATTATGTTGAGACATGTTCCCTCTAAACTTACTTTGTTGAGAGTTTTTATCATGAATGGAGATGTTGTACTTTGTCAAATGCTTTTTCTGCATCTATTGAAATTACCATGATTTTTATCCTTTCTGCTATTGATGTGATGTGTCCTTTTGATTGATTTGCAAATATTTAACCATCCTTGCATCCGGGAAATAAATCTCACTTAGTCCTGGTGAATAATTTGTTAAATGTATTATTGGATTCAATTTGCTGATATTTTGTTGAAGATTTTTGTGTCTATGTTCATCGGAGATGGTGGCCTGTAGTTCTCTTTTTTGTAATGTCTTTTTCTGGTATTGGTATTGGGTAATGCTGGCCTCACAGAATGAATTTGGAAGGTTTTTTTTCCCTCTTCTTCTTCTTCTTCTTCTTCTTCTTCTTCTTCTTCTTCTTCTTCTTCTTTTTTTTGGAATAGTTTGAGAAGATTAGATATTAGCTCTTCTTATCAATGTTAATTTTAAATTTAAAAAGTCTCAGTGTTCCTCTTTTCCAGGTTGATGATTATCTGAGTAAGTGGCTGTAGGCCATTTTAAGCAAGGACTACCACATATGCTTGCTGTGCTGTTGCAAGGTTTTGCTCCTAGGGACCCACCATCTCTTTGAGTCACTGGATTGTAGGTCTAAGAACTGGATCAGGTTTGCAAAGTGGGTTTTTTACTGAGGCGGCTGCCCTAAACCTCTTGATTATTCATCCTTGATTTGTTGTTATTGTTGTTGTTGCATGAATAAAGAAATACTTGTTAGGTGCCCATCTGTTTCCCTTAGGAATTCTGTGTTCGTTGAATCATCTCCATAGCTCCTTGGGAGCATTACCCCCTCATAATGATAATAGCCTCCACCTTGCTTCTGATGGTTTAGCATCATCAGTCCTTGGCCTCTATTACCATTTCTGTTATCCCTAGTCGACTCTATCATGTCTCTTGTTTTCTGTAAGAGTATTTCCCACCATTAGTCCTGGTCTACAGAGAACAGCCACCATTGGGTTTCTCGGTGATTCTGATGTCCTCTAACCAGTACATTCCTTAGTATGTTCTCTAAGCTCTCTCCTGGAATATAGCCTACTGATGGGCTTCTAGCCATTTGTAGTACATCTACTGTAGAATGCCCAGTTCCCTGAACCTGTTGATCCTTTCTTCCACATCTGGCACTTCTGCTTCACTTTGGTGTGGATCATAGCCTTTTTTAGACTTCCAAGAGCTATCCCGGGCATGTTTGCATTGTTTTCCAGGTCCCTGCCAGGATATTAAATCATGTGTCATGGGAGAATGCTTCCCTATCAACAAACTTTCCTTGATGCAATTTATGTTTTATATGTCCTTGATCTAATACCATTGGGGTCTAGTCCTACTTCCTTGGCTCCCACTTGCTTGTATTTTCTAGGCCCTGTAACTTCTTTAGTATATTTTGCCTTTTCTCCCTCAATAGGCCCAGAACTTTCCTGATCAGGTTATGTCATGACTTGATCCTAACAATTGGTTTGGTAGCTGGAGTAGGATGTAGAGGTGGATCCTGAGCAGGGTACCTGGTATCTTTCAAAGAGGAGGCTCTACATCAACTGCAGGGAAGGAGGGAGCACTAGCCTTCAACACTTGGGCAGGTCCAGAAGTTTCAGTGAAACTTAAGGTTTCTAAATTTTTAAATGCATAAACCCAAATGTTCCCATCCCATATTTCATGGTCCTATTTCTTCCTCATCAGGGCTCTGACCTTAGAATAACAGACCTGTTGAGGCTGAGAATTCGGAAATTTTCTGGAATTGTGCTATGTCATAATTAAATACTGGGTCTGATACTTAGCTTTTCCTGCCCTTTGGCTGCAAGAGTAGAGCCCCATTGTATGCTGCTAAAGAAGCCCTATGGCTTTCACATTTTGCTTTAAACTAATGGTTAGTTATCTTTACCCTTTCATTATAATCAGCATTGCTAAATCTTCCAGATTACTGAAATACCTGAGATATTGCTTATTCCAATGCATTCCCTTCCACCAGTTTGCTATTGGTGGGAGTTATAACAATGGAACTGTTGTAGTATGCCTGGGGCTGTCAGTAATCTACCTAGCCCCAGTGATGGGTCCACACTACCAGCTGGCCAATGGGTGAGCCAGGTCCAACATTTCATTCTAGATTCTACTTCCTAGGATTACTCTTGGAACAGTCTCTCAGGTCAAATTCCCTGGAAGATACCCTGAGACAGACTTGTATATTCAGGAGGTTTACTGGGCATGAGATAGGTAAAGAAGTAAAGAAAGCAGGATTGAGCAAAGGGAGAGATTGAATGGTGACGCAGTTGCAAGGAAAGCCTCAGAGGATCATATGAGGGATTCTAGAGCTGGGATGGCCTCTAAGGACTGTCTCAATTTGAGGCAGGTGGAGCACAATTTGAATCCTTACAGAAAGCAGTCACTAAATGAGAGTTACCCTTAAAGATGGAGAGAACTTTGGACAGATGGCTTTCTTCTTTCAAAGGCCAAAGAAGGAAACTTGATTGTAAGCAGTCAGTAGCCAACATTTGGCAGATAGAGAAATAAATATCATGGTCCTGCATGGGGATCTTGGCAGCACATGACAGTATTGGCTACAGATGTCGTAGGAAATGGTATTTTAGCATTCTTTAAGTTTTTCTCTGATTTGTGTCACTTAAAAATATTTATTTTGGGGGCGCCTGGGTGGCTCAGTGGGTTAAGGCCTCTGTCTTCGGCTCAGGTCATGATCCCAGGGTCCTGGGATCGAGCCCCACATCGGGCTCTCTGCTCAACGGGGAGCCTGCTTCCTCCTCTCTCTCTGCCTGCCTCTCTGCCTCTTGTGATCTCTGTCTGTCAAATAAATAAATAAATAAAATCTTTAAAAAATATATTATTTTTATTTTTTATTTTATCATTTTTAAGTTTTTATTTAAATTCCAGTAATAGTTTAGTACAGTATAATATCAGTTTCAGGTGTACAGTTTGGTGATTCAACTCCAGGTGCTCATCACCACAAGTGCCCTCCTTAATCCCCATCTAACATTTCACCCACCTTCCCTCTGATAACCATCTGTTTGTTTTCTATAGTTAAGTCTGTTTCTTGGCTTGTCTCCCCCCACTCCTTTTTTTTCCCCTTTGCTTGTTTGGTTTCTTAAATTTCACATATGAGTGAAATTATATGGTATTTGTCTTTCTTTGATTAACTTATTTCACTTAGCATTTTATTCTCTAGCTTCATCCATGTTGTTGCAAATGGCCAGATTTCATTCTTTTTTATGGCTGAGTAATACTTCCTTGTATTCATATGCCACATCTTCCTTATCCATTCATTAGTTAATGGACATTTGGGCTCTTTCCATAATTTGGCTATTGTAGATAATGCTGGTATAAACATTGGGAATTTTTATTATTATTTACAATTTATTTTAAGTAACCTCTACCCCCAACATGGGGCTACAACTCATGACCTGGATATCAAGAGTCACATGTTCTACTGACTGCGAGCCAGGTGCCCCTGTGTCATTTGTGTTTTAGTGGTATTCTTAAAAATGAGTGTTCTTTTTTTTTTTTAATTTTTTGAGAAGTATTTATTTATTTTTTAATTTTAATTTTTAAAAATTTTTTTATAAACATACAATGTATTTTTATCTCCAGGGGTACAGGTCTGTGAATCGCCAGGTTGACACACTTCACAGCACCCTAGCACATACCCTCCCCAATGTCCATTACCCCATCCCCCTCTACCCCCCTCCCCCAAGCAACCCTCAGTTTGTTTTGTGAGATTAAGAGTCACTTATGGTTTGTCTCCCTCCCGATCCCATCTTGTATCATTTATTCTTTTCCAACCCCCCAGACCCCCCATGTTGCATCTCCACTTCCTCATATCAGGGAGATAATATGATAGTTGTTGTTCTCCGATTGACTTATTTCACTAAGCATGATACCCTCTAGTTCCATCCACGTCATTGCAAATGGCAAGATTTCATTTCTTTTGATGGCTGCATAGTATTCCATCGTGTATATATACTGCATCTTCTTTATCCATTCATCTGTTGATGGACATCTAGGTTCTTTCCATAGTTTGGCTATTGTAGACATTGCTGCTATAAACATTTGGGTGCACGTGGCCCTTCGGATCACTACGTTTGTATCTTTAGGGTAAATACCCAGTAGTGCAATTGCTGGGTCATAGGGTAGTTCTATTTTCAACTTTTTGAGGAATCTCCATGCTGTTTTCCAGAGCGGTTGCACCAGCTTGCATTCCCACCAACAGTGTAGGAGGGTTCCCCTTTCTCTGCATTCTCGCCAGCATCTGTCATTTCTTGACTTGTTAATTTTAGCCATTCTGACTAGTGTGAGGTGATATCTCATTGTGGTTTTGATTTGTATTTCCCTGATGCCGAGTGATGTGGAACACTTTTTCATGTGTCTGTTGGCCATCTGGATGTCTTCTTTGCAGAAATGTCTGTTCATGTCCTCTGCCCATTTCTTGATTGGATTATTTGTTCTTTGGGTGTTGAGTTTGATAAGCTCTTTATAGATTTTGGACACTAGCCCTTTATCTGATATGTCGTTTGCAAATATCTTCTCCAATTCTGTCAGCTGTCTTTTGGTTTTGTTAACTGTTTCCTTTGCTGTGCAAAAGCTTTGATCTTGATGAAGTCCCAATAGTTCATTTTTGCTCTTGCTTCCCTTGCCTTTGGCAATGTTTCTAGGAAGAAGTTGCTGTGGCTGAGGTCGAAGAGGTTGCTGCCTGTGATCTCCTCAAGGATTTTGATGGATTCCTTTCTCACATTGAGGTCCTTCATCCATTTTGAGTCTATTTTCATGTGTGGTGTAAGAAAATGGTCCAATTTCACTTTTCTGCAAGTGGCTGTCCAATTTTCCCAACACCATTTATTGAAGAGGCTGTCTTTTCTCCATTGGACATTCTTTCCTGCTTTGCTGAAGATTAGTTGACCATAGAGTTGAGAGCTGGGCTCTCTATTCTGTTCCATTGATCTATGTGTCTGTTTTTGTGCCACTACCATACTGTCTTGATGATGACAGCTTTGTAATAGAGCTTGAAGTCCGGAATTGTGATGCCACCAACTTTGGCTTTCTTTTTCAATATTTCTTTGGCTATTCGAGGTCTTTTCTGGTTCCATATAAATTTTAGGATTATTTGTTCCATTTCTTTGAAAAAAAAATGGGTGGGATTTTGGAGACAAGATGGCGGGGAACTAGGAGGATGCTCTGGTTCAACCTGTCCCCTAAAGTGAGCTGATTACCTACCAAGGAACTCCGATCACTCATGAAATCAGCCTGAGATCAA
>PISX010038168.1:0-10423 GCA_004024625.1 Mellivora capensis
TGGCGTGTCTGGCTCTTCCCACTATAGTCTGTGCCCCAGTCACGCGGTTTCGGGTCTCGGTGCTTTGTCTTCGGTCTCGGATCCGCACCCTGGACGGCTCAGTGTGTGGCACTGTGGTTTCCAGCTGGGGGCTGTTTCAGTACAAGTCTGTGAACGGACACACACGGTCGTCTCTCTTGGGTGAAGACCTGGACTGCTCCGCCTTCGGCTCGGGTCATGATCCCGGGGTCCTGGCACCGAGCCCCGTGTCAGGCCCCCTGCGGGGAGCCTGCCCCTCCCCCTGCCCGTGCGCGTGCGCTCGCTCGCTCTCTCAGATAAAATCTCCAAAAAACCCTCCAAACTTATGAATACGAAAAGGCTTACAGGAAAAAAACACTCTCGCCCAAATTCTTAGCCCCCAGAGGCAATACTTTTCAGTCCCAACTGGTTACTCCGACAGTCAGTCTCTGCCGTTCTAAACCGCGCTCTCCAGCGAAGGAAGGTGTCCTCACGGCCCACGGCTCTGCCGACTTTGTGTGCACCCACCTCACCTCCATGACCCCTTCCCCCAACACTAGTCACTCCTGGGGGTCAGTAATTGATTTAAGATAAACACTGTGCGCTGCTGGGCTGGCTCGCGGTCTACAATCACATTTTCCCTCAGAAGCGGTTCTGTTTTTCCCGAGGTTTCATGGCTTCGCTCTCGAACAGCTATCGGGAGTCACGGTGCATTTCTTCCGAACGCTCAGACGCGTCTAACTGCCGCCGGGCTGTTTCCTCTCCGCGCCCCCTCCCCTGCGGGGACGTCCCGCCGGCTGCCCAGAGCTGCGGTCTGGAGTTTCTCTGCCGGCTTTGATGTCCTTGAACACGGAGTCTCCCCAGCACCGGCTGGTTTATTCCGTTATTCCATCCAGAGCTTCCTAAGAAAAGGCGCGTGGGGCACAGTCTCCGGCCTCTGCAGGTCCGGCCGGGCTTCCTTCCGCCCCCATCCTGGACGGCGGCGACAGCTGGGTAAGGAATGACGATTAGGGACTAATCCCCGGCAGAACCTCGACGGCGCTCCCCGTTACATCCAAGCTTTAAGTGTCACTCCTGCAGCTTACCATTCGCATGGAGAAGTGTGTAACTCGTGTCCGTGCCCGTGCACACAGAGCGGACCACGGGACCCACGCAGAGACGGGGCCAGAGCAGTGTGCCATCTGGCCTCGCGGGGCCCGCCCACCCTGCACGCACCACCGGGCTTGTCCCTCTCTTCCTATTTGAAGGATGTATCCTTTTTTTTTAAATTTAATTTTTATTATTATTATTATTTTTTTTTTAAATATCTCCCAGATTGTTTATTAGCTGCAAGAGAAAAAAATAACTCTACAATAGAAAAATCAGACACCTTGATCAGGAGATCAAAATTGACATCACCAATGAGAGATGAATGAAGGTCATATGTTTCTAGATGTGATGCCCTGAGAAGGACCTACTATCACCTATGCAGTTTTCTTGCTGAGAATCCATAACCTCAGTCTAATTAAGAGGAAACCTTACAGTGACAAACCCCAGGTGAGGGATGGTCTAATAAAAAGCTGGGGGCAGTTGGGGCACCTGGGTGGCTCAGTTGGTTAATTTTTATTATTAACATATAATGTATTACGTATTATTAGCCCCAGGGGTACAGATCTGTGATCACCAGGTTTACACACTTCACAGCACTCGCCATATCACATACCTTCCCCATTGTCCGTAACCCAGCCACCCTCTCCCTACCCCCCTCCTCCCAGCAACCCTCAGTTTGTTTTGTGAGATTAAGAGTCTCTCATGTTTGTCTCCCTCCCGACCCCCTGCCAAGGGCCCTGACGCACCCCGAGTGCGGCCGGTTCTTCCGTCTCTGCTGCTGGGACCGCGGCGTGGCTCGGATGTGCTTCTCTCCCAAAAAGCAAGCATCTCATCAGGTGTGTGGGCCCTTGCGAACGTGCTTGTAATTCCGGGCGCACCGTCTTAGCCCTCCTCTGGCTTCAGGTGCTACCGTTTTCTTATTAATTCGTTGGAATTTCGCACATATTAGGGAGATTAGCCTCTCACCATGTATGTGGCACTTTTATTCTCAGACTTCACTTTGGTCACTGTCTGAATTTGGGCAGGGGGAGGATTCCATTAGTTTTTAATTTTTTCAGACACTCCCTTTCCTTGATGGTTTCTGGCTTTCTTATCAAACCTGGAGAGATTTGCTCATGAGACTGGCCATGAGATCTGCCTGAGGTCCCCGGACGGGTACGGGGTGTCTCCAGACACCGTCAGAAATGCCTGGAGTAGCTTCATGAGGGAAGAGCCGGCGGACGTCTCCAGCCACCGCCGGCAAGACCCGCACGCAGGCGAGCCCCGCTGATGCCCACAGACCCAGCCTTATGCCAAGCCACAGAAGGGCAGAGCCCAACCCACCAGGGTGTGGCGTGCTCGTGTCACAGGAAAGGATCACTGATCTAGGGGTGCCCACTTCCCAGGCACGTCCTTCCTCGTTCTCCAGAATTCATGGGCTAGTATTTGGTCTACATCTCTCTAGATTTTTAAGAACATTTTGTTAGGTTCTAAAACCCCCATTGGGATTTTATTGAGAGTGTAATAAATTTACATATTAATTTGGGGAGTAATTTTCTCATTCAAGAACATAATGTGTCTGTCTTTCCTTATTTAACCATTTTTATGCCCCTCAGTAGAAGTACATTGCTTTTTTCTTTCTTTTATAGAGAGCGAACCTTTCCTGCTAAGGTTAATAAAATAAATAAAATAATTTAAGACACTTCATGGGCGCCTGGGTGGCTCAGTGGGTTAAAGCCTCTGCCTTCGGCTCAGGTCATGGTCTCAGGGTCCTGGGATGGAGCCCCGCATCGGGCTCTCTGCTCAGCAGAAGCCTGCTTCCCCCCCACCCCTGCCTGCCTCTCTGCCTACTTGTGATCTCTGTCTGTCAAATAAATAAATAAATAAAATCTTTAAAAAAAAAAAAGACATTTCATGTTCTCGTTACGACAGTGACCGGATTTTCCACTTAATTTGCTATTACCGGTAACAGACGGAAAGCTGACTGATGTTTGTGTATCTGTTTTGAAGTCAGCTTCCTTAACAAACTCATTTATTTATAATAACTTTTCAGTTAATTCTCTTGCGTTTTCATTTGATCTGCGAATAACGCAGCAAATTAGACAATCGGGGAGAACACAGACAGCCGTCTCCACTGGGTGGCTGGAGGGGCCCAGCGGCCCGGAGGACGCCCGCTTGTCATGGCGTGGACAGCGTGAATGCGGCCGGACGCGGAGGGTGGGAAGTAGGTCTGCTGCTCCCTCTGTCCAGCTGTCCCAAAACGCTCTCAGGGCCGCATGTCTGCTGTGGCGGGACTGTCTCCACATCGACATCCGTCATCCCAGCACTTAGAACTGTGTGCGTCCAAAGAACATTTGTTTATTTTCTCACTCACATTTTACATTTTTTAAATGAAGAACTTGTTTATGCCAATTTTACTAAAAGCTTATTAGAAATAAATGCTAAAGGGACGCCTGGGTGGCTCAGTTGGTTAAGCGGCTGCCTTCGGCTCAGGTCATGATCCCAGCGTCCTGGGATCGAGTCCCACATCAGGTATCTTGCTCAGCGGGGAGCCTGCTTCTCCCTCTGCCTCTGCCTGCCTCTCTGTCTGCCTGTGCTCGCTCTCTCTCTCCCTGTCTCTGACAAATAAATAAATTAAAAAAAAAAAAGAAATAAATGCTAAATTTTGAAGGCTGCTTCTCGGTTTTCCTTCTGTCACCTGAGAACAAGAACAGAATCCACACGCCCCAGCCTGGTGACAGGAAGAAGGACCCAGGCTTCGGGGAGCCCGGGCTGGGCAGGACCCACAGGTGACCTCAGCGAACTGGCAAAGCCAGACAGCAAAGTTGGAAGTCGGACGAGCCTCGGACGACGGGCCACGAGAGGCCAGGAGCACACGCCGGGCCTCGCCCCTACGGTACACCTGGCTGAAGGTCTGGCCCCTCGGGCACCCCGAGCCTCGCTCCGCCACGTCCTGCAGCATCCCCTGTCCCCCGCACATCAGACCTTGGGCACCCCCCTGGAGGCGGGGACCCACAAACGCGTCCTGCAGCTGCTTCTGTGTCTGTTGGGGCCGCGGCGGTGCGGTTCGCCGTTACCTGCCCAGGCCGCATGTTTCCTTGGGCTAAACGCCCGCTTCCAGATTCCCAGGCTGGCCGCTGGGCAAGGATGGCGGCAGCTCTGCCCTCACTCACTCACTTTGCAGCGACCACGCACAGCTGGGACTCGGCAGTTCCCAGGACGGCCCACCATGTGTTGTACTCACCACTGGGGGTCCCCGGTGTGAGGGAGGCACAGCCACACGTCAGGCAAGACCCAGCGCCCGAGGTAATCGAACAGGTGCAGAACAAGAGGCTGCGGCCGACAGGGTCAGCGTGGGAGGGTGTGCGCAGAGGTGGCCGTGGGGACTTGGGGGGAGCAGCAGGAGCCCCACAGAGGGGACACCTCGGGCACAGGAGGCAATGGAGCAAAGGATGGAGGGGACCGAGGCTGAGCCTGGGGCTGCCGAGGGCCAGCAGGGGGAGGACATGTGGGCAGAGGAGGATGCAGAGGGCTGCGTGAGGCCCCTGCCGGGACCCTCGTGGGGCTGAGACTGGCGGCAGGTCCCCTTGAGCAGTGTCTGGGAGCCTTGTGGGAAAACACTGGAGGGCACACAGACGAAGGGCAAGGCAGCCGCCCAGCGAATGGGGACGAGGAAGAAAGTCCTCAGAAGGACGACCAGCAAAGGAAGATGTGGAGAGACACCAGCCTCCTGCTGACGGGGTGCGGATTCAGAAGCCAGGAGACGGCTTTCTGCAAGAGTCGGGCAAACTGGGGCGCCTGGGGGGCTCAGTTGGTTGGGCGACGGCCTTTGGCTCCGGTCATGATCCTGGAGTCCCGGGATCGAGTCCCGCCTGGGGCTCCCTGTTCAGTGGGGAGTCTGCTTCTCCTTCTCACCCTCCCCTTCTCATGCTCTCTCTCTCATTCTCTCTCTTTCAAATAAATAGTCTTAAAAAAAAAAGAGTCGCGCAAACTGTTATAAGGACATGGCCCACTGGCCGGGGACACAGTCTGTGACGTGCTCACGTGGATCGCGTGGCCTCCTCTGGGTGCAGAAGGGGGCCGGGGACGCCGCAGCATGCCGGGTGGACATACCCCAAGAAATAATCCAGAGCAAGAGTGTTCATCCCGGAATGGCGCACTGCCAGGAGCCGCAAACAAAACAGGAGGAGGGACTCCTTCGAGCTAGAAAGAGCCCGTTGGTTAGATGCTGTGAGGGTCTGGAGACGGCACACAGCTTTGCAATGCCACGGAGATGCGTCAGGAAGCGAGGCAGGACGGCATGTGCCGCTTTCCTAACGAGCAAGTGTCATGCTCACGGTTGGGAAGATACTTTTGAAGATGTGCATGTCCTCCGGGCTGGCTGGGGGCAGAGGGACAGGCGGCATTGGCCCAGTGGGGCTGTGGGGGCAGCTGGCGGGAGGCAGGGTGGGGGGAGGCCCTGAGCTGACCCCATCCCTGGACAGGACACAAGGCTTGGAGGATACGTTCCCGCAGCTCTGCAGCGCGCCGAGGCCACAAACCCGTTCTCAGGGAAGCACCCAGCTTTCTTCTCCAGATGGACATTCTCTGGCTGGCTTGGAAAACAGCAGCTCTCCACCCCTGTGAGTCCTCCCCAGAAGCCCTGCAGAGCCCAGGTGGCGTGGGACGTCGACGTCACCCGTCGGAGTGCCCAGGACCCTCCAGTGTACGGATTTCACAATGTATTTCCTGCCCGTGTCCTAACTCCAAACTCTTACCAACTATTCACACGTGCCCGCAAACTAACCCTTTGGTAAAATAAATGGCACAAGCTCATTTGGAAATAGCCCGTTTGCCGAGTTAGAATAGTAAACATCTTCTCAAAAACGTCCCTTCGAGTCCTACTTAATATTTCAGGCTTACGTGGAACCTAAAATTATCTGAATTCTCAGGCCTCTTCCCCCAGTCAGGGTGGTGCCTGATGAATTTGTGCTTGGATGAATTTAGGTCCCTTAAAAATACCGCTTGTAAGTCAAATAGTTCAGTCCTATGACGGAAATGCTGGGAGGCAGTGGGGTTACACATGTGGAGAGGCCTTCCAATCTCCACCTATCTCCGACCAACCTTTACTGTTCTCACAGCTGCTCCCACGTAGGCAGCTTCGGGGGAAGGAAGGGACAGCCAGACCCTTCAGGATGAGCTCACAGTAACGCAAAGAACAAAGCCCACATTCTCCCTCTCTGGTGGACCCTTCTCAGGCTTTTGTGTGTGTGCGTGTGTGTGCTCCCGTGTGCACGCGTGCGCGCTGTGCACCTGTGTGAAGGTGTGGGCGCATGTTTGTGTGCGCGCACATGCATGTGTCGTGTGTGCTCCCGTGTGCACACCTGTGTGAATGTGCAGGCGCGTGTTTGTGTGCATTTGTGCACACATGAGCGCATGTGTGTGCACGTGTGCTCACGTGGGGGGCGGCCTCTCATCTGCAGACTGGAGGGGGTCCTGCTCGAGCTGTACCCCGGGCCGCAGGCAGGCCCACGGATCCCCGGGGCGAGGAAGGAGGGTGAGGGTGTGCTTCTCCTGCCGCGGCTTCCCTGCGGCGGTCTCAGTGCCCCTGAGTACTCCGCGGGGAGGGAGAGGCAGAGGCACAACACGGTCTCTGCTGATGGCCACGCGAGGTGGGCGTCGGACACTAATGGCCTCTTTGGACTGGCGCTCCCTGCTGCTCTGTAGTCCGTTTGCTGAAACTGGGTTTTGGAGAACTCCCTGGTTGTTGCCCTCAGCCCTCCCGACTGCCCTCCCGCCACCCGGCATGTCCTGCACGATGTCCGCTTCCTCCTCATTCGCAAGAAGGTGAAAAGAGCTGCCGCTTATTTAATTCTGAGGGCAAAGCACCATCCAGAGTGACTTACATGAAAGGCCCAGTTTCTTCTCAACAGTTCTGAGGTGTCTGCATTCACTAGAGGAGGTAACGGGCTGGGAAAGCAGACAGGAGGGTTTCAAGGCCTTGTGGCTGTGCTCTAGGCGGTGGGCCCCGGGCCCTGCTCCGTGTGCAGTGTCGCGAACTTAACGAACAGCCCGTTTGGTCCCTTATGATGCCCCTGGGTAGACAATGGCAAAGAGAACCTCGGGCCGGGTCTCAGGTCTGCACCAAGGGGCTTGGGGGTCAGCACTGTACCCTAACAGAAGCTGGACGGACTGAAATCCAGCAGCTCTTCTCCAGTCTGAGAGGGGGACGATGCAGCCAAGTGCTGCCCCCAAGATCGGAAGGACCACGGGCCCAGCAGCCCTACCAACAGGAGCACGTCCTGCGCTGGGAACTAGCGCCGGGGCAGGAAACCCCGGACTGTGTCGATAACTTGCTGGATGCTCGGTGTGGACAAGTCTGAGATGTAAAATTCCAGAGGGTCCAGCCATGGTGTGGCCCCAACATCTGTCCAGATTTACCTCTGGGAGCTCGGCCACGTCCTCCAGAAGACACGCAGATGGCCAAAAGCCGAGGACGGGATGTCTCAAGTTATAGGTCATCAGGGAAATGCTAATTTACTTTTTAAAAAAGATCTGTGTAGTTGAGAGACGGGGAGAGAGAGAGAGAGAGCGAGAGCGCGTGGGGGGAGGGGCAGCGGGAGAGAGAATCCCAAGCGGACTCCCCGCTGAGCGTGAAGTCCGATGTGGGGCTCGATCCTGCAACCCTGAGCTGGAACCACGAGTCGGACGCTCCGCCGACTGTGCTGCCTTCAGGGAGACGCACACTGAAGCAACAACCAGACCCCACCGCACACCTACTGGAAGGACCAAACTCCAACATACTGACAGCGCCACGTTCTGGAGAGGCTGCGGAAGTGCAGAAACCGTTACCGACGTCCGTGGGTGGGGGAGCAGAATGGGGGCAGTTCGACGGTTCCTTACAAACCAAATGTACCCATCGTTCGATCTCACAGTCGTGCTCCTCATTATTTATCCAAATGAACTGCGACCTTACGTCTGCACAAAGGACACACAACGGAGCGGCTTTATTCATAATCGCCGGAGCTCGGAGCCAACCGGTGCCAAGAGGAGAAGGACGAACTGGCCGGTCCAGACAACGGGACGACGCTCGCGGTGGAAAGGGGCACGTGGCCAAGCCAAGAGAAGACAGAGGAACCTGGAGCGTGTGACACCAAAGAGAAGGAGCCAGTCTGAAAAGGCTACGTCCTGCGAGACTCCAGGCGTGCGGCGTTCTGGAAAAGGCAGAATTGCGGACACGGCACAGACCCGTGGTGGCCGGGACCTGGGGATCGGATGACCAGGAGGACTGCGAGGCGGACACACGAGTTTTCGGGCAGTGAAACCGCTCCCTAAGATGCCAGTGGTGGACACGTCATTCCACATTTGCCCCAAGCCACAGAACAGACAGCACCGAGAGCCCGTATGCCGGCTGTGGCTTTGGTTGACGATGCCATGTCCGTGTCACTTCACCGAGAGTGACAAGGGCCCCACGCTGGGGCCGGCGGAGGCTGTGCGTGTCAGGACAGGGGTCTCCGGAAATCTCTGCACCTTCCTCCCAGTTTTCCTGCAAACCTGAAACTACTCTAAAAAACTGGTTTAAAAAAAAAAAGAATCTTGTAGCCTCTATTCTGGCCATTTGAGTACAACTCTTTTTTTCTTTTTTTTTCAGACGGAAGCACAAATCTAAAACACACGCCCCCGGCATTTTTTCCATGCCCAATTCGTGCAGAAACGCAGGGAGAACGCCCTGACCTTTTAGTTCATCCGTTGGCCGTGCCGGCTGTTCCAGCACCTGTGGTGGCCTCACCAAAGGGTCTCGTAGACGTGAGGCTTGGGCCGCGGGTCCGGGCAGAGGGGCGGAGCCTGGTGCCGGGCTGGGGGACAGGAGGAGCTGCAGCCGCGTCGCTGAGAAGCCCGCTGGAGCGCCCATCCTGCACGGAGGCTCACCTGGCCCTTCCTAGAAGCCCTGGGGCAATGACGTCCTCATCTCACAGAAGAGGATGGGGAACACAGTGAAAGCCTGAATGGGCAGGCATGTCTGGTTCCCAGATGAGGCTTGGCTCACTGCACGAAATTTGCCACTGGATTTTGCTGATGACTGGATCACATCTTTGCAAATAGGAAAATAAACCAACCAAAGCCATTCTCTTTTTTCGGGGGGTCCTGGAAGCCCCTGATCTTCCCTGCGCCGCCCCGCATCCCTGCAGCCCCGGGGAAGCCCCCAACGGTCTGTCAGGTCTGGCTGCTGAGCGCTGCCTCTCCTTCCTCCTTCTAGCAAGAAGCAAGCAAAGCTTCCCTTGGGCCTGCGGCCGCAGCCCCGGGGAAGCCCCCAACGGTCTGTCAGGTCTGGCTGCTGAGCGCTGCCTCTCCTTCCTCCTTCTAGCAAGAAGCGAGCAAAGCTTCCCTTGGGCCTGCGGCCGCCTGCTTGGGATGTGTCCCAGCCCCTGCAGCAGAGGGAGCCCACGGCACGCACGACACAGGCTGCTCACTGTGCAGCCACATTTCCAGGGAGCCCGGCTGTCCCCTGCAGGGGTGAGGTGGACACTGCCTGCTGAGGACCCCTGCCCAGTGGCCCTAACGAACGCTGCTTTCTCCTGCCACCATGGACTGGAGAAGCTCCTCCAGGAGCTCAAGATGAGAACCTAAGTCCCCTGCTCAGACCTGGGGACCCCCTACCTGCTGTCACAAGGTACCCCAGAGTGGCGGCTGAAACCGTGCGTGTTTCCCCTCATAGCTCTGGCCGCACATCCAAGCCAGCAGCTTTGGGCTGTGGTGAGGACCTGCTTCCTGCTTCACAGACAGCGTCTTCTCACTGAGTCCTCCCAGCGGAGGGCCTGAGGGGTCCCTCTGGGTCTCTTCTATAAGGACGTGATCCCCTCACAGGGGCTCCGGCCTTGTGACCTCATCACCTTCCAAGGCCTGACCCCCTGATATCATCACCTCGGTTTCAACTTATGAATCTGAGGGGACAACCCCAATTCTTGTCCTTCGGACATGCAGGACACACCCATTCCAACAGCCCAAAGTGGCACACATTCCAGCAGCAGCTCTGACGTCCAATGCCAAAGTCTCGCGGAACCTGGACGAAGGAGAGGTGTGATACTCCTGCTGTGACCCGTCAGAGGCAAAGTCGCCCCGCCGTGAGCCAGGGAGCCAGACCTGCTGTGGCCCCCAGATACAGTGGAGGGCCGGACACATGACAGACATTTCTGTCCAGCAGGAAGAAAGGAGAGACGGCCCCCACTTTCATCGGTTCTGATTCGGTTTCTCCGGAAAACCCTGGCTCCCGAGCGAAGCTCTTGCTCTGAGAACCTGGCGAGACCCCACCCGCGTGTCGGGGGCCACACGCCGCAGAAGCTTGCTCCCCAGCTTTGATGCCGCCGCCAGCGCGTTCCTG
>PISX010038169.1:0-10424 GCA_004024625.1 Mellivora capensis
TGTGAGGTAGTATCTCAATGTGGTTTTAATTTGAATCTCCCTGATGGCTAGTGATGATGAACATTTTTTCATGTGTCTGATAGCCATTTGTATGTCTTCATTGGAGAAGTGTCTATTCATATCTTCTGCCCATTTTTTGATGTGATTATCTGTTTTGCATGTGTTGAGTTTGAGAAGTTCTTTATAGATCCTGGATATCCAGGATTTATAGGCCATTTTTAACTTGTGTTTTTACAAACCTGTATTTTTAACAGGTATATGCTTTATTTTAGCAAGTTGTTCACTCTACTCAGTTTTACCTTCTTATATATCCATTTTTTACTTTCCTAGTGATTTTGAGATTTAGTGTCCCAGAACATACAGATCAAAATTCACCCAGGAACACCTGAAGCACGTTATTTTGTCCAAAATGAAAGTTACAGCTACCCTTTGCTGGCCCTCTTTCTTATTTCCACTCTCCATATATTTTATATATAATTTTAAAAAAATTAAATTTAATTTCTTTTCAGTGTACCAGAATTCATTATTTATGCACCACACCCAGTGCTCCATGCAATGCGTGCCCTCCATAACACCCACTACCTCGCTCTCCCAACCTCCCACACCCCACCCCATCAATACCCTCAGATTGTTCTCAGAGTCCATAGCCTGTCATGGTTCATCTCCCCTTCCAATTTCCCTCAAATCCCTTCTCCTCTCCATCTCCCCATGTCCTCCGTGTTATTTGTTATGCTCCGCAAATAAGTGAAACCATATGATAATTGACTCTCTCTGCTTGACTTATTTCACTCAGCATAATATCTTCAAGTCTCTCCCATGTTGATACAAAAGTTGGGTATTCATCCTTTCTAATGGAATCTACTCACTGTTCTCCAAAGTGGCTGCACCAACTTGCATTCCCACCAACAGTCTAAGAGGGTTCCCTTTCCTCCAGATCCTCTCCAACACACGTTGTTTCCTGTCTTGTTAATTTTGGCCATTCTAACTGGCGAAAGGTGGTATCTCAGTGTGGTTTTGATTTGAGTCTCCCTGATGGATAATGATGATGAACATTTTTTCATATATCTGTTAGGCATTTGTATGTCTTCATTTCAGATGTGTCTGTTTATCCTTTCATTGTTTTTTCTGGAAAATAAAAATAAAATGAGGGGAATAAATTAAGATATATAAATTGAGGATTTGTCATAATGAATGCTTCTTAAATAGACTAGAGATCACAAATCAATAAAATAGATATTAATGAAAAAATTGAAAATAGAAAAAATAAAAATGTGTATTTATAAAAATTAAACCTAAAAAATAAGAAGAAAGTAATATGAAATGTAAAGAAAGATGAATCAGAAAATAAATCAAAAATAAAAATAAGAAAAATTAAAATTAAAATTAAAAAACTTAAGAATAAAAAAGGAAGAAAGCAAAGCCTACTTCCCTGGGAACTGAAAGTGTGCCATACTCTATGATCATTAAACTTGCTGAGATGGAATTGTTCTGAGGATCTTCTGGGTGAGGAGCCTGCTATGGTTATTCTCTGGGGTTTTGCCTTCATGGAAATGCACATCTTGGGAGTAGAAAACAGGGCTTGTTGTAAGTAGGTCTGCCCTCTAGGTGCCACTGTTTTACTTCCTTATGGCACTGATGGGTAGGTTGAATAGGGCATCTGCTCTCTAGGCAGGGGTTGAAATTTCACATATACCCCACCTTCAGTGAGCCCTCACAGAAAAGCAATCAACAACTTTCTCTCCAATGTTTCCATCTGAAACCCATGTTCACCCTACCTGTGTCTCAGTTGCTGTATCTCAGGCACATGACTGAGTTTCAAAACTTCAAAATTAGGAACTCCTATGGTGTGGATCCATGCTATTCCTCCAGGAAAGAGTCTCATACCTTTTTCCATTTGCCCACAGGTCTCAGGAAAAAGGTCACATGACCAGATTTTGGTTCACCATGGCAAATCAGAGCCAAACGCCTGCACTTAGACCCACTGTTCAACCGGGTTCCAGGCTCTTTGCCTAGCATCTGTGCATCACAATGGTACCACACATCCTTCCTGTGACTCAGTAGACCTCAGAACCTGAAATTCTGTCCCACTTTCCACTTCAGCACCTTTATGCCAGGCAAATCCCCACAGCAGCACACTTCTAAAAGTTCGGATTTTTTGCTCTGCTGCTACAATACATCGTGGTAGCTTCCAGAAGCAGGATCCATCCCTGATGTTGCCCCCACAGCTCTATCTGTCCCAAGAAAATTCTCTGTACCTCCAACATAACAAAAGGAGATCAATTTCCATTTGAAGACTTGCAGGTTTTGTTCTCTCAGACCTCTGATTGACTTCTTTGTTGCTCAGAATGACTTGATGTGAACCTAGCTGTGTTCCAGAAATCCAAGCCTAAGGACCTCTTTTCCTCTGCCATCTTAACTACCCCATCCCACATTTTCTCGTAGCAAAGAGGGTGTAATAAATTCCTTCTTCTGTATATGCTGATGCTCAAAGTTGAAATCCGGTGTTTTATTTCAGAATACCCTAATTTATTTATCTCTGCTCTGATCCCACTGTCTTACGGTTCCATTGCTCTTTGAATGAGCAATTCAATTAAATATCATGCAATTATTATATTATTTTGCATTAATGGTTGACATATGTTGTTCACCTACATAACCTCACTCACTAGGAGACTTAGAGAGGAATGCACCCCCCGGCAGTGAACCCGGGGCTATGAGCAAGTAGTGAGCGGTGCTCCTGAAGGAAAAGAATTGCAGGAACATTACTAGCACCATTCCGTGTCTCTGTGCTGTGAACACAGGTGCGTTTTGGATGGCATGGCCAGTTTTGCAGTCTTCCTGATGCACAAGATCCATTCAGGGATGGAAACTGGGGGTATGTGGAGACAGAACAGAGGTCCTGTCTTCATCCAGCAAGGTCAAAGGGTCTGAACTGAGAAAACGAAAAAAAAAGTAGATCAGAGCTGCAACCTGAAATTGAATTAGAATTGAATTTCCCTGCTGCGTTGTCAAAAGTCACTGTAAATCCTTCAAAGAGGTTGAAGGGTACCATTTATTTATTTATTTATTTACCATTCCCATTAGATTGAATTTACTAATTAAAATCAAAGGACTTGGAACACTGAAAAAATAAAAAAAAATTAAAAAGAAAGTCAAAAGAATCTATCAAAAACTCACAGTGGACAAGAAAATTGACTTTGTTAGTTTCGGAGGGATATGATGCATGAATCCTTTTTAAATGTCCCACAGCAGAATGCAATAGGGCAGAGACTAGAGTTGGAGGAAATATTCCTAAATGCATGGCCTCACCAGGTCCCATGTCACAGGGAGATCAGGCATGTGCTCTTGAGTCCATTGGCCACTAACCATCAGTGCTAGTGGGAGTATCTTTGGACAACAGAGTCCATGAATCTCTGAGATTCTGAGAGACTGTGTAAATTTACTTTAAGGATGCTCTTTTCTCAAGCTTTCCAGAAGACTGTGGATATGATGATCATGTGGTATTTGACTCTGAACCACACCATGCATCATTGTCCCATCATGACAGCTGTCAGGTGTGAACCTCAGCCATTGGATGTGAAAGCTGGTATAACCCAGGATGGAAACACAAATCAAGAAGACTTTCATCTGCAGGAAGGGATGGAGGCTTTGTTTCAGGGATGACTTCGCAATGTGGGAAAGTGCACATACAAGAAATAAAACATATGCACGTGCCATGGAGGGTGGACAAGGGATTAAGTCCACTTACCTGTGTTCTATGGGGCCCTGAAGACTGAGTTCTCACAGTGTCCCACCTCCCAGGTTCCTCAGGACTTTGTTGCTGATGATGACACATGGGAAGGGAATATTCTGACTCTCTTTCTGAGTTTCCCCCCAAGTACTGAATCAAGGTTGTAGCTAATTTATCTCTACATTGCACCATGCTACAACAGAACATTTAACTAACAGGCTTTGATATCACCTGGTGACACCAGAGAGCTGAGAGACTGCAGATGACCTGAGGGAAGTGACAACCAGACTGCCTCCAGTACCTGGATGTAAAATCAATTTTATGGCACTTCCAAACCCCAGGTAACCCCCATCATGGGTGGACATAGTGGCAGCATTCCCAAAGGTGACAGGAATACCCAAACAGGGACGGGGAGAAGGGAGAGATTCTTCTGAAGGTAACTTTCGGAGAAGAAGGAATGTCCCAACAGACCTTCTCCTGTCTCCCTGACCAGAATCGTCTCATTGCCACAGAGACACAGATCCCAAATCAGAAATAAGATTATGTCCACAAGGCTGATATCATTGCCACAGAAAATTAGACAAACCAACTCCCTTAATGGACAGGGACTTGAATTATATGCTGATTCTTTAATCCATTGCTATAAATGATACTCTGGACTTCTGCTACATGGTTACACCCTAGTAGAGTTATGGGCGTCAAGCTTTTCCAAATATACCTTAAACTTATTACATAAACATATTACACATGTCCTTATAGCATCTGCACAGAAACTTCCTAATTTTAATTATGTTTTTTTTTATTCCATGATTGGCAATGAGCTTTAAAAAACACCTATGTAGAGTAGGAATTTAACAGGGCAGAGAAACTCGCATATTGATGCAAAATTGTTCCTCTGCATCTTCTTCAGGTTCATGGTTCTTGTGGAAAGTATATAAATAATACATTTTCTGAGCTTCTCAGCTACATATCTAGGAGTGAAGCAATTTTATTGTAACATCAGACGCTGGAAACAATTCGACCCCAAAGCAACAACTTAAAAAAGTAAAATCATGCTATGTTCATTCTTTGGAAATATGCTAATCATTAAAACTAGTGATTCTTTTTTAATGTCTACATTATATTAATAGTTTCAAAATTACATTGTACTTCGGTAGTTTTTACTTAAAAAAGAAAGAAAGAATATTAAGAAACTGAAATCTCACCTCCAACAGGAATCTACACCCCCCCAGTACTTTTCCTGTCTCACGTTAGTCAGTCACATCTTATCTTGTGATACAATGAGTTGTCCAGACCTCCTCTCCATTAAACACTGGAGCAGCTCCTGTCTATCAGGCAAAGCTCCACTTTGCAGGGACAAACAGTGGAGAACCTCTGGATAGAACTAAACAGCAGTCAAGTTTGCAACAAGCCATCACATAAGGAGAAAAGAACCAACCAATAAGAGTGCACAGTCATGTTACAAGGATGTTAATGAGCACAACCCCATTAGCAAGGGGAAACCATGACCAGTCAAAACAACATTGAAAACAGAGGGTCCTTCCCAGAAATTGTGGGAATTCTAAAAATCTACATATGTGCATGAACTAGGAGCTTTGCAAAATGGATAAGCATAGAGTGAGAGCAATATTTCTCAGGAAAAGTCAGTAAATTCCTATCAGAAGACATGTTCATTGCTCAGGAAAATTTCAGAGTGACCACTGAGTGTGCCAAGACAAGCTCCCTCTAGGATACAGCCTGAAGGAACAAGACCCTGGCAGTCTCTGGTAGATAAAAATGCAGATTTTGAGCTTCAGAACGAAGGGGAGGCTGCACCATAAATGAAGGTAACCCGACGTGGTCCTGAGAGAGAGAACCCTATTCTAGGCAGAACATGATGAAGTGTCATAGATGGCTACTCGGAAGCAGAAGGACTCTGGGAAGCAGGAGGCAGTGCATACCTGTGTCTCAATTCTAAGCTGTTTTCTCTGATATAAACCCCCTGGACTGTCACACATGACCACCTCATCATGGTTTTGTCTGGAAGGGGTAGTTTGGAATGGAGAGAAAGGGGTAGAAGTATCCTCCCATCCATACTTCTCAAGGACACTATTTCCAGAAACCTCATCATAAGGGCTGCATTTATTCTCCTACCTGAATCAACCAAAAAAAAAAGTGCAAAATATATTACAAAATTTAAACCAGATGGAAATGTATGAATGATAGTGATGCAACAGAGAACTGTTAATACAAGGTGCGGGGGGGGGGCAAGAATGCTAGAGAGGATAGACAGACAGAAAGGACCAAAACATGGGCAGAGCGCAGCAATAATGAGACACAGTGTACAAATCCTCCAGGAATCCACAAGAGATAAGAGGACTCGGGTGGAACTGGCCTTCTCACAGGATGAAGGATGGAGACCTCAAACTCTGGGGCTGATAGCTCAGTGCTCTCCTTAACCGCCTCTTTCTCTCACTCTATGGCCAATTAGTCAGCAAGTCTTGCCAGTTACAAGTTCAAGACACACTCAGAATCCAACCATTTCTCACCCCTTCACTGCTGCCAACCTGGACTGAGCTCCTATCAGTTTTCACTTGGACACCAGCAAGAATCTCCTCACCTTCCAGATTCCAAGCTCCCATGTCCCTATCCCACTCTTAACTATTCTCCACACAAGAGTCGGTCAGAGAACCCTTTACCATGTGGATAAAGATAGGATTGTTGCTGGTTTATGGTCTGTGTTCCCCCTCAAAGGTAAGCCTCATGAAGGCAATTTCTTCTATTTCTGTTCATTGATGTATTCACAGAGACTAGGCAGGGTTACAGTTTGTGCAGTTAGAACCAAATAAATATTCATTAATGAATTACACAGTTATAGAACTGTACAGTAGACAACTGCATAAAGAAAAAAGGATCTTCATTTTGTATTCATTTTTGGGTCTTCACAACGGTCAGGAAATCATGCCTTTTTTTTTTTTGTTGGTCATCATCACTGAGACTACAATGGCCTCTTCATAACGTTCATGGCATGAACTAGTGGAAAGAATGTCTGAAAGGTTGACTAAATGACAGGTGCCTAGAACTGGCCTGGGAAGAATATGGAAGATGTTCTGTCCCCACGCACAAGAGCAGGTACATGTAAAGAGTAGAGTTCATAAGCAATGGCCAGTCTGCAGGAAAACCACTATTCTACATGGGCTGAATGAATTCTGCACCAGTGACACACAGTGCAGAGGTGACTAAGATAACTGTTGTCTTCGAGGACTAAGAAAATTTTAGGCATCTCTGCTTCTACTGCTTGGGAACAAGTACCATGGTTATATATGTGTTATGAGGAAGATACTCTCAGGGAACATTGGGAGCCATGAAGAAGTAAGTGATCCTCTTACCTGAGGAGGCCATGTGCTCAAGGAAGGACTTATGAGAAAGTTTTTACCTGAGCTGAACTGTGTCTCAGGATGATGTCTAGCAGATGAGAGAAAGCACATTGACGGAAAAAGGCACAGACCATGTGAAGGCCCAGCACACATAAATACAGGTCCTGTACTTATCTAGCAAGGTCAAAGCGTCTGAGCTGAGAAAATGAAAACAGAGATAGATCAGAGCTGCAACCTGAAGTTGAATTGGAATTAAATTTCCCTGCTGTGTTTGTGGTCAAAATCCCTGTAAATCCTTCAAAGACGTTGAAGGGTAGCACTTAATTATTATTTAGTTATTTATTTATTCACTGCTCTCCCATCGGGTTTGAATTTACTAATTGAAAGTCAAAGGCCTTGGATCACTAAAAATTTAAAAAAACAATTAAGAAACAAGAAAAAGAGGCAACCCAAATAATGGGAGAAAATATTTACAAATGACAGTACAGACAAAAGGTTGATATCCAGGATCTATAAAGAACTTCTCAAACTCAACACACACAAAACAGATAATCATATTAAAAAATGTGCAGAAGATATAAACATACACTTCTCCAACGAAGACATACAAATGGCTATCAGACACATGAAAAAATGTTCATCATCACTAGCCATCAGGGAGATTCAAATTAAAACAAATTTGAGATAACACCTCACACCAGTTAGAATGGCCAAAATGAGCAAGACAGGAAACAACATGTGTTGGAGAGGATGTGGAGAAAGAGGAACACTCTTACACTGTTGGTGGGAATGCAATTTGGTGCAGCCACTTTGGAGAACAGTGTGGAGATTCCTCAAGAAATTAAAAATAGAACTTTCCTATGACCCTGCAATTGCACTACTGCGTATTTACCCCAAAGATACAGATGTAGTGAAAAGAAGGGCCATCTGTACCCCAGTGTTTATAGCAGCAATGGCCACGGTAGCCAAACTGTGGAAAGAACCAAGATGCCCTTCAACAGACGAATGGATAAGGAAGATGTAGTTCATATATACTATGGAGTATTATGCCTCCATCAGAAAGTATGAATACCCCACTTTTTTATCAACAAGAACAGGATTGGAAGAGATTATGCTGAGTGAAATAAGTCCAGCAGAGATCGTCAATTATCATATGGTTTCGCTTAATTGTGGAGCATAAGAAATAACATGGAGGACATGGGGAGATGGAGAGGAGAAGGGAGTTGAGGGAAATTGGGGTGGAGATGAACCATGAGATACTATGAACTCTGAAAAACAACCTGAGGGGTTTTGAAGGGGCAGGGGGTGGGAGGTTGGGGGAGCCAGGTGGTGGGTATTATGGAGGACATGCATTTCATGGAGCACTGGGTGTGGTGCAAAAACTATGAATTCTGTTACACTGAAAAGAACTAAAAAAATATATACTCTTCCAAAAATTAAAAAAAAAAGAAAGAAAGAAAGTCAAAGGAATCCATCAAAAATTTACAGTGGACAGGCAGATTGACTTTGTTAGCTTACAATGGATATGATGAGTGAATCCTTTTAAATGTCCCCACAGCAGAATGCAAAATGACAGAGACTAGAATTGGAGCAAATATTCCTAAATGTGTTGCCTCAGCAGGTACCATGTCACGGGGAGATCAGGCATGTGCTTTTGAGTCCATTGACCACTAACCATCAGTGCCAGTGGGAGTATCTTTGGACAACAGAGTCCATGCATCTCTGAGAGACTGTGTAAATTCACTTTAAGGATGCTTTTTTCTCAACCTTTCCAGGAGACTGTGGACGGAAAAAGGCACAGACCGTGTGAAGGCCCAGCACTCATGGTTGCCTTCCCGAGTCAATCCTGGGAGGAAGTTAACAAAATGGGGAAGGACAGGAAACCGTTATAGCACACATTCCTCTAAGGACAGATCCTGTGCTTTCCAACTCTCGTGGACACTCCTCCTCTCAAACTACCCATTTCCCCCTAGAAAGGTGACCAATAAAGGGGCTTAACAGAGTTGAAAACATTGGGAGAGAAAATCAGAGAAGGGAATCAACTATCTGGCTTCCACTCCAGTTTTTGGGAGGACTGGTGCATGTGTGTAGTGCACGGTGTTCCCTGTTATCATCAACACTTACAAGGAAGAATGTGGCTTCACACCAGCTCTGTCCCAAAGCATGACATGGCTTCTGGGAGGCTCCATTTAGCGCAACACAGTCTTCTTCCTGGCTCTGCAGTTTCTGAGGCATTCCCATTGGAACTCCACTGCTTTGTTCTAAATGCACTTTGTACAAAGAAATGGACAGAATCTGAAACAGAGACCATGTTTTCAGGAAAACATAATGGTTCCTATTTTCTGATTAGAATAGAAATCCAGGAGGGTGGCAGAGTGGCAATAAATTTGCACTGTTTTGACAGAGGCTGCATTCTAGTCACAGTTAATACCCACAGTCAAGGTCCACAATGGCTCAAAGAAAGTCAGTACTTGGAGTCAGTAGGAGACACACATGTGTTGAGCCTCCTGAGACTCAGTAATGCAGGGATATTATTCTCAACAAAGGAGATTCCAGTCATGTCAGGTACACTCTGTAAGGGTGTGGGAAGGTGTAGTTGCAGAAATGGGTCCTCTCCATGCACTGGTGACAAGGAAAGATGTCTCCTGGTTTAAGGCAAAGAGCAGCTGCTGTTCCCACGTGGTGACTGCAGCTCACAGCTTAGGTAAGCAGTGGAACAGAGTGGAGAATGTGGGAGTTATGGGCATAGTCAGAGGCTGGCCACTTGACATGACATCCACAGCCTGGTGCCTGAGTGTCGGATTTGTTTGTGCACACGTTTCTTCTGCAACAGGACAGCTCCTCCCATGCTGTTCTTCCTCCTGGTGCATCTTCAATTGACAGGTCTTTCTGAGCCTCTAACTCAACCTTCTCTGTTCCACCTCTTTCTATTTTTTTTTATTTCTTTTGAGCGTAACAGTATTCATTGTTTTTGCACCACACCTAGTGCTCCATGCAATAGGTGCTCTGCTTAATACCCACCCCCGATCCACCTCTTTATGTCTTTAGTTCTCTTCTCCAGAGCCAGCAGAAATGGTTGCTGAATAACAAGGGAGTTATTCTCTTTTTTGGAACAAAGAACTCCTGGGTCAAGAGGGTTTGTGGATGAGGCTTGAAGCAAGTGGCTTCTTTCTGCTCTTTCAGATCTTCCTCCAGCTGGTGCTTCCAACTGCTGCCTTCAGAGCTGTCAGTCATTAAAACCAGTGATTCCTAATACAGACAGCAACACGACTGTATCCACAAGGATTGATTATGGGGCAGACAAGCACTACAGAGAAAGTACATAGAGTACAATGACC
>PISX010038170.1:0-10423 GCA_004024625.1 Mellivora capensis
GGGGAGCCAGGTGGTGGGTATTGTGGAGGGCACGCATTGCATGGAGCACTGGGTGTGGTGTAAAACTATGAACTCTGTTACGCTGAAAAGAAATAAAATAAATAAATAAATAAATAAATAAATTTAAATGCCTCTTAAAAAAAAAAAAGAATATGGATTGGTCATTAGATGATAGGAAAGGATTATTATTGTTTGGTAGGTGTGACAATGGTATTGTGGATAAGAACATGCCCTCATATTTAAGAGACACATATTATACTATTTATGGGTAGAATGTCATGCTGTCTGTAATTTAGTTCAGCATACTGTAAAAATGATGAGGCAAACATGGCAATGAGTTAATAATTGTTAAGTTTAGGTTATGAGTATATGGGAACTAGTTATACTATTCTATACTATACTAATATTTCATAATAAAACACTAAAAAAATGAGTGAAACCTCTGGAGCCAGACTTCATGACCTGAATCCTGGCCCATGGTTTGACCTCTTTGTGCCATTTGCTCTTCTCTAAGATGGGGTGGGATGATAAAGTGTTGTGTTCAGATTGAATTATATAGTACATCAAATGCTTAGATCAGTGTCTGGTAAATAACTAATACCTTTTAATATTATTACTACTTTTATTGGAAGGAAACCATCTTAAGAAGTTGAGAAGTGAAGCTTAGGCTGAGACTGGGAGAGAAGGCATTTATCTGGAGGCTGAAGGGAATCCTGCCATTTGCGACAACATGGATGGACCTAAAGAGCACGATGCTAAGTAAAATAAGCCAGACAGAGAAAGACAAATATTGCATGGTACCTATCTATGGAATCTTAAAAAAAAAAAAAAAATCAAACTCATAGAAACAGAGGGGAAAAGTGGTTGTCAGGAGCTGGGAGGTGGGGAAATAGGGAGAGGTTGGTTAAAGAGTAGACTTTGAGCTGGAAGATGAATAAGGTCTGAGGAGCTAAGGTACAACATAGTGACAACAGCTGACAACACTGTATCATATAACTGAAATTTTCTAAGGGAGTAGAACTTACATGTTCTCACCAAAAAAAAGATAATTATGTGAGGTGATAGGCGTGTTAATTAATGAGATGGGGGGAATCATTTCACAACATGTATCAAAAATCACCACAAAGTACACTTTAAAAATCTTAGAGTTTTATATGTCAATTATACCAGAGTAAAGCTTTTGAAATTTAAAAAAAAAATTTTTTTCTCTGGAGGCCAGACAAAAACATCCAGCATGGGTCACCTTTAAGTTTGTGTTGAGTCAAGGGGAGCAAATATGAATCTGGGCTTGATGGGGTCCAGGATCCCTGCTGACACCCTTTTTACTGAAAGGGTATTGCTGGGTGTTGTCAAGGTAAGGCTTGTGAGAAGGGAGAAGTTGCTGTGAGGGGTGACAAGACCACCTCCAAGGAAAATTGTTGAGTCACCCGGTTGGGTGGAAGAGCATAGTAGGCAATGATATCAATGTTGTGCTGCTCATTCATGCACAGAGCTGGGGTTTTTAAGCCATGTGATGCTTTTTCTTTTCTAGTGGAACAAGAAAATTTTCAGGTAGGCATGAAGAGGGCTACAGAGAAATGGGACAACTCAGCTTCTATCCGGGAATTCAGTTGCACCAGAGAAAGTCTGGAATGTGAATTGCATAGTGCATAGATTTTCACAGTAAATCAATCATTCAGTGATAGGACTAGGGAGGAAATGGGCTCTTAGGTGTACCAGTCAGGACCCCAGCAGCAAACAGGTGGTCCAGCCATTTTGGGCATTCTGGGGAAGATTATGAAGGGGCTCTTCTCATAGGTGTGGGCAGGGACTAGTAATGGGGGAGAGGGGTTAGTTCCCCTAGATCTAATGGAATGAGGGAAGGAGTGGTTACTAGAACCTGGGGACAGAGAGTCTATGAAAGGACTACCTCAAAAGGAGCTGTGACTTTAAGTGTAGGAATGTAATCAGAGCCTTAGGATCCCACAGGGAGTTTACTTCTTGTGTTTACTTCTTGTGGAGAAGTAGGGATTATCCCAGCCTCATTCTTCTTACATCTCCTGATCTCTTGCTGAGGGCTTTCGAATAGCTGAACTCAGCAGGGTACCAGAGGGCAAGGAAGCCTTGATGTGGTCCAAACAGGTCAGCTTCACAGGGCATGGAGCAAGCTGGAGAGGTGTGGAGGATGTACCTGACACTTGATGGAAAGTGGTGAGAGTGGATCTGGAGGGGCAAAGAGGAGACATGTAGTCTACTAGGAAAATACGAAGCTTTTAGAAAAAACATTTTTTCCCTAACCTTACTCTTCGTTCCTTCCCCATCGCTAACATAGGAACCAGGAGGTCTCTGCATCTACATAAGCACCAGCAGCCTGATGCAAACACAGTTTCTAAGGCTGCAGTGTTATCCGTGGAGTGCAAGCTGGAAGCAGAGGTTATATTCTCAAATGGGAGATCCAGAAGGGGTGCTAGAGATCATTTAGCCTAATTGTCTCGTTTCTACAGATAAGAAAACTGAGTGATTTGTCCACAGCTTCTTAGTGGCAGAGCTGGAAAGAGGACACTCATACCCTGGCTCTCAGCGAAACGATCTTTCCTTGAGGCTCTACTTCTATTCTGACTTCAAACATGAAATTGACACCTTTCCTCCCTTTCTACATTGCCTGACCTTGACTCTTCGAGGTCATGCCAACCATTCCTGTTACAACAGGAAATTACTTTGATTCAATGGTGGCTTCTAAGTGGGCTTTTACACAGAGTAGGCACCCTCTCCACAGGTCATAGAACTGCAAGCTCACAGTCAAAGTCATGGGATAGGTTTATGCACGTAGGCTAGATTACAGGTGGGTGGAAGGACCGCATCCCTGACTTCTGTATTCTATTGGGTCATAGATCCTATTTGTCTCTCTGCCATATCAGTCTTCCTGCTGATGATGTGGCTATGGAAACCAGAATTGAGAGGTTGAACAAGGGGCACAGAAGGCAAAAGTTGCCTGTGGCCAGTACATACTTGCTTTTCTGGAAAGGTGCTGGGGAGTTAAGCCTGACCAGAGCAGTCCCGATGAATAGCTATGGATCTTGTGGTCATGGCTTGGACCAAGGACCCATGAGACCTAAAAGAATGTCACCAATGAATAGTTGATGTCCGGTATGAATGTTAGGTGTCTACTTGGTCCTTACCTCCCTTCCTAGCTTCTCTTCAACACATGCATGCTCTGCTTATTTTTTTTCTATGTCTAACATGCTTTGTGAGCTACTGTCTTACTTATCGTTGCCTGTACTTAGTTTTATCTATCTTTGTTTTGTTTGTTTTTCTTGTTTTCTATAGAGACAAATTGAACATACTTAAATAACAGAGCAAATACACATTACACTCTGAGTATTTAGGCTGAATGTTTACATTTTGTACCTTCGTTTCAAGGCTTTGAAGATTAAAAGAAAATCTGAGGTCATTGTTTTAACTTCCAGAGATAAAAGGAGCTAGAGGGCTCTCAGGTGGTTTTTCTTCACTAAAATTACCCCAATCTGTCCATCTTCATAGGTCTCAGAATTGGACCATTAGATTATCTCCAACTGTGAGATGTGAAGACACAGTCAAGAGGCTCTTCATATAGTCTCCTGACTGCCTACCTGCCTCTTGATGTCTTGTATGTGTCTTCTCAGGATCTGTGTTCTTAGCTCAGCTGGTTGGCAGTGACGACCAGGAGGCCAGACCCCAGGTCTGATATCCAGAGGGCCCAACTACTAGGGAAGACATGGCTTCTGCTCCACAGGTGGTGCCTCCATTAAGCTGGGGCAGCTATTCTGACAGTTCCTTCATGAAGGGGCAGTATGACAGAGTTTGGATAACTTTATTCAACCGGATCTCACTTCTAGGATCACCTGAAGTTGGGGAAGGGCATGGTCTTCTTTCATCTCCATCCATGGAGCTCAAGGCCCTTGGCAGCTTCCACTCAGTGTAACACATTGCTTTTCTATACGTGGCTCCTCAGGGACATCATGCCAGGTTGTGACACTGAAGAGGCCTGATCACCTTGTGAATATGGGACTAAAACCGAAAAGGTTAGTTGGCTCAGTGACATTCATGATAGACCTAAACTGCACTTACATTCTCAGTCCCTGGGAGGTTCTTTGCTGAGTGTGCTTTGGAGTGAGATTTAGCCTTTAGAGTTCATCTAGTACTAATGATCCCCCCCAACGTTTTCCACTAAACACACTCAATACTTTTGTTCAGCCCAGAGACACATATTTGAGGCAGTTAGAACAAAACCCCCTTTGCTTGCCTGCCTGCATCACAAAATAACAGTTTATTTTTCACTTGGACATCAAGACCTCCTGCCCCCTTCCATGTCTGGAGATGACAGAGAAGATGATGGAGTTTGGGTATTTATTGATTTAGATGTATTTCTCCCAACAGTTGAATAATGCTTATTAACAGAAGTATTTGGAATGTATCTTTTTTTTCCTTTTTATTGTGTTATGTTAGTCACCATGCAATACATCATTAGTTTTTGATATAGTGTTCTAAGATTCATTGATGACATATAATACCCAGTGCTCCATGCAATATGTGCCCTCCTTAATACCCATCACTGGGCCAACCCATCCCCCCACCCCCTTTGCTCTAAAACCCTCAGTTTGTTTCTTGGGAGTCCACAGTCTCTCATGGTTTGTCTCCCCCTCTGATTCCCGCCCCCCTTCACTTTTCCTTTCCTTCTTCTAATGTCCTCCATGTTATTCCTTAATAGAATGTATCATTTTTACAAAAGGAAAAAAATCATGGAGCTTGGAGGATTGGGAGGAGTGAAGAGGAGCCCCCACAGACTGATTGTCTGAGGAAGGACTAGTGTGGCTAGTTTTCCACTCGATGAAGGAGGAAGCAATGTGATAGTGATTTGGAAAGGCCTGAGCAGTGCCAGTGTTGAGACTGGAGACCAAGGTCATGATGTGGGAATCTGACTTTCTGCTTTTGTCTTTTATGACCTGAAGTGTGAATAATAACAAGGTCACTAGTCATCAGTCATCATACCTTGTATTTATTGAGCACCTTCCAGTATTTGGGATAAGGCTGGGCATTTTCACAAGTATCACATCTAATCTTTAAAATAACATTTGTGGTCTCTATTTTAAAGGTAAAGAAACAGAGAGGCCAGGAACTTGCCTAAAATCATATAGCTATTAAATGGCAGAGCTAAGATTTGAACCAAGAAATTGTCTACATGTCTATCACTGTGGTCCATGTTCTTTCTATTGCATTGCCCTGGGGGAAATAAATTCATAGAGACCTGGAGGGGGAGGAGGAAGAAATACTGAGGGAACAATTAAAATGTCTGAGATAGGGGATCTCCCAGAGCTGTGTCTCCGTGTGTGTCCCTCTAGCTAGTGCATAGCCCCAGGATAGTGTTGGAGAGAAGCACAAGAAGGTGCTGCTCTCCATTTCCTTGTAGCAAGAACAGGGCATGCTTGAGGAAAAGCAGGCAGTTTGGATTAGTAGGTGTGTAGGATCAGAATAGGAAATCAAACTAGAGGTAAACTGGTGGTGAAGGGAGAGAATCCTTCACAGTGCAGTGGGGGAGCCGCTGAATGTTTTTGACCGAGGGAATGACATGCTAGAACTACTTTACTGTAACAAAATTATTAGTGGATTGCAGTGTGGAATAGGGTGACTGCTGTAAAAGGGTAGATACCACATGCAGCTGAAGCTCATGGGGGTAGGAGGAGCTTTACTTGGGGAATTAGGGAATAGTCTATAGGAAAGGTGATATTTGACTTAGGCCTGAAGTGCTGGGGGCTTGTGTGTGTGCGTGCACATGCGCATACCTGCTTATTGTCCCTGGAGGAGAGACTGGAGAGCCTCTCTTGCCTGGCTGCCGTGCAGATGGGCTAGCCTAGCAAGCCTGCATTTAGAGACCACCTTGCTTGAAAAGGGAGTTACAGCAGCTTATCTAAAATAGGCACAACAGGGGCGCCTGGGTGGCTCAGTGGGTTAAAGCCTCTGCCTTCTGCTCAGGTCAGGATCCCAGGGTCCTGGGATCGAGCTCTGCATCGGGCTCTCTGCTCAGTGGGGAGCCTGCTTCCTCCTCTCTCTCTCTGTCTGCCTCTCTGCCTACTTGTGATCTCTGTCAAATAAATAAATAAAAACTTTAAATAAATAAATAAATAAAATGGGCACAACAATAAGATAAAATAAGGTGATGAAACTGAGGGAGGGGCAAAGGAAGGTAGAAAAAGTGAAAGGAAGGTAGCAGGTGAGGTTGGCAAAGTTAGCCGAATTTGACCTCTATTTTCTGGGGACATTCTATCCGAGGCTTATGGGCAGACTGCTACAAAAGAGCATGTGGGCAGTAAAGGCGGAGACAGTAGCCCCGAGAATGGCTGGATAGGCCTTTGTGGAGAGCAGGGATGAAGGCTGATTCAGTGATGGAGTGGTCAGAGCCTGGAGCCCAGATGAGAATTCCCTGGGGTCAGCGGGCATGTAGGAGGAGAGAAATCCAAGCGCCGACTCCACGGCCGTGCTGTGTGCGTGCACGCAGGTATGTATGTGTGACCTCAGTGCCACACTAACTGGCGAGAAAGCTGGAATCTTCAAGGCTTCTGCTTGGAACACCAAGCTCCATGCTCCATGCAGGCCAGGAAGCAGCCAAGTATGCAGGTTCCAGGTCCTTAAAGAAACTGCCGGAGGGCTCACTTTACTGGCTTGAAAACATACCAGGCTGAGTCTAGACTCTAAGACCTTGCTCCTGCTGGAAACTTTGCTTGAATGTCCCTTCCATCCTGGCCATGCCGTGGTCTATTCACAGTCTGCATTTGGTGAGGTGGCAGCATTGTCCCACTCCAGGTAGGAAAAAAGTCTTCTGTGATGCCACTCCATTCCCATCTCTGACCTCCTTGAATGCACGCCAGGATTTGTCATCACAAACCTTCTTTCACTATTGTTATTTCCTATGCCAGGTGTTTTCTTCCCAGCTAGACAGATGTTAAACTCCTGGAGGACAGCTGGGAATGTTTTTGTAAGTCCTAGTGCTCTTATGCTTGTGTTTATATAGTAGAAGCTAAATAAAGCTTGCGTTCCTTTCTCTGCTATCTTGCCTCATCTGTCAGCTTCAGGTGTTATGTGCAGTGCAGGATTAGGAAGAAGGCTCTCTGCCCAGTCAGGGGTTCTTGGTTTTAGGATCAGTCTGTCATTGGCTTGGATCTGTCCCTTCTCCTTTCTAGGTCTGCTTTCCCACCTGTAAAATGAGAGAGTTGCACTGAAGGATTGCTAGAGTCCCTCCTACAATATAATTGTGTGATTGAAATAGCCTTAATTAGTGTTAATTTCTGCATTGTCTTGCTCTCTGCACCACCGTTCTCCCCATCCCTCCTTATTAGCCTCCCAAAATGCTAATGTCTGTCTTTGAAGGGTTTCTATCCACATTTAAAACTCTAGACTCAGGAATTAGCATTTCCATATGAAGGAAGACCAGGAAGGGGAAGGAAGCGGTCTTGTGTCTGGTTGAACGACATGGAGGCATGGTGTTCCTGTCTGTTTAGGTGTGCTGGGATGCTTGGCATTCTGAGCCCTGTCAAGTGTTACCTGGTGGTGATTTCTGTAATGGTAATGTCCCTTATATGGGTCAAGTTAGCTGACAGTCCCTGTTAATAAGAGCAGCCATTAAGCCTTTTCTAGATGTCTTTACGAGTCCTCTCCAAATGCTGAAACGTAGTGGTTACTCTCATTTGTAGCTAAGCGAATGAGTTCAGAGAGGTTGAGTGATTTGCCAGAAACTGTCAAAACCAGCATCTTACCTAAGGCTATCTGTCTCTAAGCATGAGCTCTTTTCATCAGTATTTCCTTGCAGCTCAATTAAACCCAGACCAAGGGAGCAGAAGACATTCATGCCACAACCACACAGGAAGGCAAGAATTCCCCAACTGGCAAGGCATGTACTCTTTCAGTTTCCTTCAGGCGTGTTAGTCCTTGAACCAGAGGGATTTCTGAAAGACCTCGTGAAGATCTTCTCTAGCCTAAGGAGGCTGTGATTTGTGCAATAAGACCTATTTCTACTGTAGGCTCCAAACTTCTAAGAACTAAAGCTGAATTTTCTTCTATGGGCTGTTAAGACACCAGGAAGGAGAAGAAGATATTGGTCAAGATAAATGTAGTGGAAGAGGATCTGGTTCTTTTCAAGTAGTGTATATAAATTTTCTAAATACAACCCGGGACATGGCACATTTCCTCCTTCAGTCCTTCTTCAGGTCCTTGTAAAGGAAGCAGAGATGGTGGTGCACACTTCCTGCTCTTGTTCTCTTCTGATCTGTTCCTTGAGTCCCCGCCCCACCACCATGCTGAAAGTAATCTTTTCCTGATAATGAAAGCAAAAGTCTGCAGCTTCAATAACTAAGTCAATCAATGCCATTGATGAAGTGTCTGCTGCTAATGAATTCCTCTTCTCACTGAAGAACCATGAAATAAAATACAAGATGAGGATCCTGGCCTGGGGGAGTTTTGTCCATGGAGGTTTCATGGAGTTGGCAGTGAAATCTTCTGGGAACATGGAAATAACAGAAACAAAGCTGCCCACGACCCTGAGATCATGACCTGAGCCTAAATCAGGAGTGCTCAGTGACTGAGCCACCTGGGCACTCCAGAATTTCTTTCAGTGTATTGCAGGTAAGGGAAGAAGAGCTGATCCATGGTTGGCCTGACTGGTCAGGGTTTAACCAAATGCAGCAGTCTCTCTCTTAGTTTAGCCAGAAGCATCTTCTTTGAACGAAATCTGAATTGGTTCCTATTTTCCAGGCATATGTAGGTTCTGGAGTTCACAATCATAAGATTTGGGCAGTGGAGCCCAGAATTCATCTTATCTGGAGAAAGGTGAAAGGAGACTGTGGAAATGTCATGGTGCAAAGAAATCCCATCACACTGAAACTCAGTTGCCTCTTTTACATCAGCTCCAAGAGTCTGAAAAGACCTTGCTATCATTCCTGTGGATCAGCAGTCCTTTTTCTTGCTTGGAAGAGTGTAGACCCATAGAGTAGCTCACCACCAACGCCCTCTAACGGATTATTTATAAGAATGTTACATAAGACTAGTTCTAGTGTTGATGTCATAAGAACCTCATTTTTTATTTCTCAATTTGAAGAAGTGTCAGTTTATTCTTGTGTTTCTGGTCTCCAAGTCACTTCCCTGAAAAAGTGTTTTTCTTAATATATAATTATTCAATCAAAAAAAGTGTTTCCTTTTGAAAAGGTCCAGCATAGGGAGTATACTCAATGGTGTTATAGCATTGTATAGTGACAGGTGGTGGCTACACTTGTGAACACAGAGTAAGCATAGACTTGTGGGGTCTCTCTGTTGTATACCTGAAACTAATCTAAAATTCTGTGTCAACTATACTTCAATTAAAGATTCTTTTTACTATAATACCTTGCTAATAGTTTCTTGGGAATTTATGAAAATTATACCCATAGATTCTCTTTTTTAAAACTTAAATTCAAGTTAGTTAACATATAGTGTAGTATCAGTTTAGGAGTAGAATTTAGTGATTCCTCACCTGCATACAATACCCAGTGTTCATCCCAGCAAGTCCCCTCCTTAATGCCCATCACCCATTTAGCCTAGCCCCCACCCACCTCCCCTCCAGCTTTATTCTTCTTTCAGTTTATTCTCCATTGTTAAGAGTCTCTTATGGTTTGTCTCCCTCTCTGGTTTTATCTTATTTTCCCTTCCTCTATGTTCATCTATTTTGTTTCTTAAATTCCACTTGTGAGTGAAATCATATGATATTTGTCTTTTTCTGACTGCCTTATTTCACTTAGCGTAATACTCTTTAGGTCCATTCACGTCATTGCAAATGGCAAGATTTCATTCTTTTTGATGGCTGAGTAATATTCCATCACATCTATGTATGTATATGTATATACCACGTCTTCTTTATCCGTTCATCAGTTGGTGGACATTTGGGCTCTTTCTATCATTTGGCTGTTGTTAATAGTGCTGCTATAAACATTGGGGTGCATGTGCCCCTTGGAATCAGCATTTTTGTATCCTTTGGGTAAACACTTTTCACAATTGCTGGGTCATAGGGTAGTTCTATTTTTAACTTGTTTTTTTTTAAATTTTTTTTAAAAATTTATTTTCAGCGTAACAGAATTCATAGTTTTACACCACACCCAGTGCTCCATGCAATGCGTGCCCTCCACAATACCTATCACCAGGCTCCCCCAACCTCCCACCCCCCGCCCCTTCAAAACCCTCAGGTTATTTTTCAGAGTCCATAGTCTCTCATGGTTCATCTCCCCCCCAATTTCCCTCAACTCCCTTCTCCTCTCCATCTTCCCATGTCCTCCGTGTTATTTGTTATGCTCCACAAATAAGTGAAACCATATGATAATTGACTCTCTCTGCTTGACTTATTTCACTCAGCATAATCTCTTCCAGTCCCGTCCATGTTGCTACAAAA
>PISX010038171.1:0-10434 GCA_004024625.1 Mellivora capensis
CTATTATTTTTCTTAGTTCATATTTAAGGAAACCGAGTTATAGAAGAGTCAAATAACTACTCAGAGTACATGCCTAATAAATGGCAAAGCAAAGACATAACCTAAGACTTTCTGCCTCCAAGGTTCACAAGTTTAACTACTACGCAATATGCCATGCTTTTCCTAAAACTTTAATTCTTCTTATACTTTTAAAAATTACTTTTTTACCCACTCTACATGATGAAGGTTTTAGGGTTTTAGAAATCCCAGTTCTTAACATTATAAAGATTTTAAGACTTGATTTCTCTAGGTCTTTGTTTTCTAATCTCTTGCATCACCTGAACTCCAGAATTTTTATCTAAAGCAGAAAAATATCTTGTTTTGGGACAAGAGATGTGTGGACTAAGAAAAGAAGAAAATCAGAAATACTCTGTCCAGTTATTGTTCACAGGACTTATTTGACTCATGATAAAACCTCACTTGTAAAATCAATTTTTATTTTTAGACTATGTCCTGATTAAGGGAGTTATGAAACTGCATGATATATGCTGGAAATTATAATATCTTTACAGTTGATGAAGAATAACAATTAAAAGAATATTGAGAGATGAGGCAGGAGGAAGAAACTGCTTTATGTAATTTCTTTTAAAATGCCTATTTTATTCTGAAGATATTTTGTACACAATTAAATGGTTTTTTTAATTTATTTTTTTTTTAATTTATTGTCAGAGAGAGAGGGAGAGAGAGAGAGCGAGCACAGGCAGACAGAGTGGCAGGCAGAGGCAGAGGGAGAAGCAGGCTCCCTGACGAGCAAGGAGCCCGATGTGGGACTCGATCCCAGGACGCTGGGATCATGACCTGAGCCGAAGGCAGCCGCTTAACCAACTGAGCCACCCAGGCGTCCCCACAATTAAATGTTTTAAGCATGGAAGTGATGAGGCAATATTTGCATTTTTAGAAAGATTACTTTGATTGTAGAATAGCATATTAATTTGAGATAGACAGGACATAGAGCTATGTCAGAGACTGTTGCCATAGTCAAAGTTAATGATGATTAAAGCATGTATTAGAAGAGAATAGTAAAGATGATGGAGAGGTAGTTCTATAAGAAACATTTCAGAAGTAGAATCTGAAATATTTGGCACTTTATTGTATGTGGGGAAGAGTGAAGAATCAAGTATAATTCCAGGTAATAAGACTGAATGACTCATTGAATAGAAGGCTTCAAGAGAGAAACCGAATATACAAGGGAAAAAGGTTTGGGAGATAATTAATTCTCTTTAGTGTCGCTACATGATTTTCTATATTAAAATAGAATTTGAAATGGAGGGAAGTTGATGATTCTGGAAAAGACTATAAAAGGAGGCTATCGACTTTCTATTGCTATATAGAGATAACAGTATGTTTTCAACTTCTTTTCTCAAAGGCTTTCCTAATCAGGATCTTGAAATGATAAACTAATTTGAACAACATTCTTAGAACTGTAGAGTTCCCAGTGTTACCATCATTTCACACCACTTGTATCAGATAACAAACCAAAAAGGAATATGATACCTCAATTCGGCTTTATTTTACCTGAGAAATGTTTTAAAATAATTTATAAACATCATTGTGTAAGCTACTTTTAAAATTCCAGTAAGCTCCTTTCTTTAAAATTTATTTAGCAAACAATAATTTGAGCCATTGTTCTGCATTTGGACACCTGCCTGGCTTTGCAGAAATAATCAGTGGAATTGCCTTGATCTTATACAAATGCAAGCACAGATTATGAATCAACTTCCCTTCATTCCCTATTAAACTGATCCTACTCTTGATTCCTAAAGCTTATGTGCTGCTACCTTTTTAAACTGATTAGAGATTTGAACTTTCCATTTCTCTTCTTTAGAGGTTTAAAAAGTTGATAATTTCAGCATAGATTCATATTCTGCCACATATCCTAAAACCAGTAAAACATAAGGATTGTATCCATAACAATAACACATACATTGTGCATTTACTTATTTAAAAGGACCCTTTTTGCAAAATACTTATTCTTATTTAGTATTGTAATATTACTCAGGTTTGTATAATTTATTAACATTTATTGGAAATACCACAACAAAGTGATGCCATGTGAGCTGTTACACCCACATCACAGATGAAAAGAAGCTGAGAGTGGTCATAGAGCTGAAGACTTTCTACGGTATTAATCCATCTGAAAGTTCTATAAAATATTCTTACCCTTCTAAAATATACTTTTATAGCATAATTAATTTTTTTATGATTTATTTTCCCCTGTACTTCACTTCCGATTATTTTTGTGCACTTTAAGGAACAAAAATGTGAGACTCTTCAAACTTCTAGTCAGGGGTATGACTTCGGCATTGCCAACTTCCCATGGAAACTATGTTAAGATTTATAACACTTACTTAAAGTTTCAAGTAACACCAGCATCACTTTTACATTTTATTGGTGCTGCTTTTTGTCTATTTTGGACCTTTACATTCTTCTTATTTCTTCCAAAAGATTACCCAAAAAAGTTCTTCTAAGATTATACTTTTCTACAAAGAACTGAGAAATGTCATTGCTAGTATTAATTTCACCAAATAATGTATTGCTTTTTTCAGGAAAAAAAAAAGTGACACTTTGGGACCTAAATTGAGCATTTTTCAAAACTTTACAAATTTTCATCCCTTTCTTTTGATGAAAAAATATAGAAAAAGGTAAAATTCGCAATCAAGATTCTGAAATGAGAACAGCTACACAATTCTCAAACTGGTGTTTCTGTCTACTCAATTACACTGTTCACTTTCTAAAACATAAATGTGGCTATGAGGTTCTCAGAACAGCAGGGTTGAGTAACAAATAGCAGATGATAAAACATATGTGTTCTTCTGGACTGAACCTCAAAGCATAACAATCCCATCAATGCAGTATAGTAGAAGGTCAGATATAGAAAGTCACTTTTGATTCATTTAACTCCAGTTCCTAATTTCATAGATGACGAAATTAAAGCACAGAGAAATGGAATTAGTTACTCAAGAGTTTGTCACAATCCATGAAATCTACAGCAAGGGAATCTTACTGCTACCTATTGTGTCTGACCTCAATGTACTTTTCATGCTGGAGTTTGGCCAAAGAATGGAAATGAAGAATGAGATATTTTTAATTGTTTTCAGAAAAAAATCAATATACAGTCAACAAACATTTACTGAGTGTTTACTACGTCTAACTCTGACAGTCATATCAAGAAGTTGCCAACTATAGTAGCTCATGAAATAGATTACTTGCAGTATCATTCTTAACTCTGATTATGGTTAAATAAGCTTGGTTCCCTTCATTCTCTCTCTCCAACTGTGACAAACGGTACTATTAAAACATCACATCCAAAGAGCATACATATCCTGTCAGAACCATGAATTTTATTTCAGTTTCCAAAGGAGTTTTGTGTAGGTGTTTCAACATTCATTAATTGCACTTGAACCATGTTTTTAAAATATTTTACCTTACCTGAATGTCTTTCATATAACATCCCCAAGGATACCACAAATGAGCAATAGTCACTTTCAAGTTTCAAAACAGTTCTGCTAGACTGACTAATGGGGTTTAAAGGTCTCCAAATCAAGATGATATAAAATTCACTGGACTTCTGAGCAGGCAATCATAGTAAGGCTTTGAAACAAGATTATAATCATCATTGGAGTTGGCCATTATAAAGGAAAGATGGAAGTAAGTCTTAAGGGAATGAGTTACGAAAAACAGACTTGTACCTGTGTGTGGAATTTTAGCATTTCAGAAGTAGGAAGAAAATTAGCTGTCACTTACTGCAAATTACTTCCCACTACATGTGAAGAAATTGAAGCCAAGAGAGGGCAAGGGACATATTCCACATCATATAGTTAGGCAGAAGAGAAGCAAGCAGTACAGTCTGTTTATTCTGATTTTAATAATTATGGCTACATAAACATCAAATGTGCTGCATCTTTGTTAGGCAATCTATTATAAAATATATCATTAGTTCATTTATGACTAAATTGAGCTTAATCTGCTTTTCTGAAACATCGATAATCATCACAAAGTTAACCTAAGTACACTGCACATGAGAACTTGTTCATATATACAAGAGACACTTAATATCTATTCATTCTCCCCTAACAATTCCCCCCCTTTTGCTCTCAATGAACCTTACACATTTCACTTCACCACTGTGATCTGACTTTAAAACACAGTGAAACTATAACCTCTCTTTCCCCCACTCCCTTAAAACTGTTTTTTTGTTTGGTTTGGTTTGGTTTGGTTTGGTTTGGTTTGGTTTTTTTTAGTTTAAACAGGGAAAAAATATTTCATTTTAACTCACATTGAGTTTATAGTCAAATGCAACCCCCAACAGAAGTACAGTATCTGTGGACTGCAATGGGGCATTAACCATCATCTCATTTGTTACCCTTTTATGCTTGAATCTCCCCTATAATATACCCCTTGAAGTAGCCATCCCCTGCCTATATTTGAACATTTTCAGTGATTGATAGACTACATATTACTTCTCAAGAGAGTTTGTCTGATGTTCAAATAGCTCTAGCTATTAGCTCTTCCTTATTTTGTGCTAAAATCCATGTCCCTGTAGTATACAAAAATTGGTCCTAGTTTGCATTCTTGGGGTCATATAGCCTCATGGCAATACTTCAAATATTTAAAGCAGCTGTCTCATTCTCTCTGAATCTTTCCTACTCCAAAAAAAATATTCCTTATTTCCCTCAACTGTTCTTACATAATACGGTTTAGAGTCTCCCTTAACTGTCTTGATTATCTAATTTCTGTTCTCTGAAACAAACTCAATTTGTTCATATCTCATTTCAACTACTGTATAAAGAATGAAAAGTGTTTCTACAGATGTATCTGGCTACTGCCAAATATTCTACTTAATATAAGGACAACAACAGAATCCAAGATCACAATTTTCTTTTCAATGACTGCATTCTAATGATTCATATGAAACTTGTTAATGGCTAAAACTCTTATATCGTTTTTTCAGATGTGCTCTTGCTAAGCTGCATCTCCCCATCCCGAATCTCTGCCATTAGAACTTCAGAACCAAGTATGAACACCTACCAATTCACCTTAAATTTTCCTTTTTTAAATTTGATCCTTGAGGGTTCCTTGTCATGTTCTCAGGGGGAGAGATCCTGATTTGGTCCTTGGTATATTTATTATCCCTTTCATATCATTTTGTTAGACAGTAGTATAAATGTACCTTTGACTTATTTAGTAAGGCATTGGCTTTAAAAAAATTCAAAGGACAGGATGGGAGTAAGTGTAAGTTCTGAAGTACATACCTGGAGACTTCTCTTTAGTCTATAATTCCATTCATCAATCCTATGGACCTTTTTTTTCTTTTAAAGAATTTATTGATTTGAGAGAGAGAGCATGAGCAGGGCAAGTGGCAATGGGAGAGGGAGAAGCAGACTCTCCAATGAGCAGGGAGTCCAATATGGGACTCAATCCCAGGACCCCCAAGATCATGATTTGAGCCAAAGGCAGATGCTTAACCAACTGAACCACCCAGGTACTTGGACCTTTATTCAAATAAAACATAGTGTGGAAGCACAACAATTAAAGCAGAGTTAATCATGTTGAAGATTTGTGGATATAAAGGTACATGTACACACACCCTCTCTAATTTCTTGTCTTTTCTAGGTCAGTGACATTTTCTCAAGTACCTCCAAGGGATCCTTAGGGAACTTCAAAACATAGTTTGAATTACAACATTAATCACATTTTTAAAATTATTCTCCTATAAGCAATGGCACTAATCTGTGTTCTTCTGAATAGACGATTATCATGAGATACTAATAAACATCTAATCAGAATGAGGTTACAGTATATATTCTTAATCAAACTAGTCTTTAGATAAATTTGAATTTTATTTTCAAATGGATAAAATAATTTTAAAGATCATGTGAAAAAATTCGCAAATTTTAAAAAAAGATTTTATTAATTTATTTGTCAGAGAGAGAGAGCATAAGCAGGGGAAGCAACAGGCAGAGGGAGAAGCAGACTCACATTGAGCAAGAAGACCATTGCTGGACTCAATCCCAGGACCCTGGAATCATGACCTGAGCCTAAGCCAGATGCTTAATTGACAGAGCCACCCAGGCATCCCTAAATACACAAACTTATAGAAAAAATTTGAACATAAATAATCATAAATATATAAAATCACAACAGTAAGACTAACACTTGATATCCAAATTCACATAACTACTTTTGTATACATATTTACATATGTATATATGTTGGAGAAAATAATAGATTAGTTACTAAATGATATAATGATTGGAAATCCATTTTGAAAAAATATCTTAGCTATTTCACCAAAATAAATTCCGACAGAATAAAAGCTTTTAGGGGAGGAGTTAAGATGGTGTAGGAATAAGGGGGATCTTAGGTTTATTTCATCCCTCTACTACAACTAGACAGTATCAAATCATTATGAATACCTGAAAAATCAATTGGAGATCTGAGAAAACAAATGCAGCCTGCAAGTAGAAAAGTGAACACCATTTGGAAGGTAAGAGGTACAGAGATGAATCTGGTGTGATATAGCTTGGGATACTACAGAAGGGAGGGAGCCTGCTTAAGGAGGTTACTGCAAGTATTATAAGCAACAAAGCACAAAATAGGAACTTTTAGAAGTCTGCTACAGTGGGGGAGGTACCTGGCTTAAAGGTGCTCACGTGGTGAAGTAAGGCAGAATCCTATGTGTGACAGTATGCTCTCAGGGTCCCAGGGGTTGCAAGATCATGGGGGGGGGGGCGTGCCTGAGTGCGGCAGATTTCCCAGGCATAGGAGTCGGGGAGCTGGCTGAGAACAGGGAGTCTAGATGCTGGCTTTCTGCTCTGTGTTGCCATAAACTGTGAACTACTATATAGTTATGCAACTGCTTTCCTGGGAGGGATCCAACAAAAGGCAGAAGCATGGCGAGACCACCCCACAACACACACTACTGGGAGGAAAAGCACAAGGTCTGTGCCACAGGAGTCCATAAAATTTGGAGATTTGAAAACTCATTCTCATGCCTGAGATAAAAATGGTCCATCCTAGGCTGGGTGAATACAGAGTTCTGGGGGAAACTGGGCAGACAAGTGTGATTGATTGCTTTTCTGTGAGGACTCACTCACAGAGTAGGGAGTGTGAATTTTCAGCTCTGAGACTAGAGAGTGGGTGCAGCCATATTCATTCAGTCCACTACTGCTCCTTTTAGGGAACCACCTAATGGAGTCCAGAACTGCATATATTGAACTCTGCCTCTGCACACTGGAGGCCCATTTCCACTAGGGCAAGTCCACCTGATAATCAGAAAAACAGGCTTCTTCCCCAGAAGACCAACACAAACAACTCAATCTCACCAAGTTTACTGATCACAGAGGACTACAAAGCTTCAGCTCTTGGAGAGAGCAGTATATAGTATTCTAGGTATTTTTCTTTTTTCTTATTATAATCTTTACATGCACTAAGGGATTAAATAATTTTCTAAAGATTTATCACATAAATATATAAAGGACAGAACCAAGATCGAAGGTCCAGTGTGTTCTCTAGAGTTCGGGGCTCACTCTAAGTTGCCATGCTGTATTGCAGGAATCACTCTACCTAAGTGTGTTACAAAGAAAGGAACATGATAGTAGGACCATTTATAATACAAATAAAATAACACAAGATCTTAAAAAAAAAACAAACAGTGTTTGAAAGGAAAATATTTATGACAAGAAAATCCATGGAATAAATATTTGTTGCAACTGAGAACCAAAAATTGCCCATAGTTTCTGTCTTGGAAAAAATGATCAAGGGGCAGAGAGAGATATCTGGATCTCATTATCTCATAAAAGAAGACTAATACACTCAATCCATGTGAGCCACAACCTAACTTAAACACTGGACTGGGAATGAACTCTGTTCTAATTGACTTTCTTCCTATTTGTGACACCCCAGGCAAATTCCTGGACTTTGCACACAATGTTTAAGTTGCAAAATGAACGCAGTGCATTAATTTCCCACTAGCATTCCTATCTAATATTTCAATCACATTCTGATCCAAGAGAAAAGTGAGATACCTTAAAGCCATAAATGGATAGTTTTATCTATTATGGTTTCATCAGGTAAAAAAATATTAGCAGTTTTTTTGTAGAAAGACTACTCTTTTGTCAAAAACTATAGAATACTGTAAAGACTATGAACTTTACCATATGAAAGATCTGCTTAAATTGAAATTCACTGTTCTTTATGTGGGCTATTCTATTCCCTAAACTGTAAGCCACATGAAAACAAAGACCATGCCTACATTCTTTCCTACTGATTACCAAAAACTAGTGCAATGCCATATAGTTTGGTGCTAAACATAAGGAAAAACTGCTTAATAAATGAATTTAACTCTTTAAATCAAATGTAGCTAGTAAAACCTACATCACAGAGTTGTTGCAAGAATGAATTAATAATACATGAAAAGAAAGGAATGACAGTTATAAGGAAATAAATAGAAACTACGGATCATAATTACACAACTGATCGTAAACATTGCATTATCCAGAAAACTCAGCTAAACCTTAAAAAAAAGAATGCTGAAAATGATAATGAGAATGCTCAACACCTAACATATTATTTAAATGTGTGGTCTCTAAATTATAGATATACTTTTCTGCTTTCATTTTTCAACATCAGGATTACAGAAACATGAGTACACATACTTAGACTGCTTAATAGCCCCGTTTATTTCTGAGCATTTGGCCTCATTTATAAAGCCCAACTAGAGTGCAACTTTTATGGTTCCACATTTCATTTGGATGATAACACTGAGTACACACACCTACTATGTCTTTGCATTCTTGTCAATTGAGATTTTTCTCTGATCACAAATTGATTGCGGTTCTTTCTCTTCTTTAAAGAAACAAAAAACATACAACACAAAATCTAAAAAGCTACTGACAAAGGCTCATCATTATTGTCTTTCTTCCAGAGGACCACCAGGTGAAAACTACAAAGAAAATCTCTTTACCCTCAACCCCAGGTAATTTAGTGTCAACCCTGGGTAATTACATACATAATTTCTCTCTTCTCTAATCTCAAAAGAATCCAAATAAGAGTTTTATGTCAACAGACACCCTACCAAAATAACATGAACTTTTAATTTTTATGAGTATCATGGTAGATACAAGTGTCATTGCAGCTTCTTTTCGATAACACAGAAATCTAATTAAAAGACGTTGCTTTTACTTCTCTTTGTTCTCTAGAAACGAGTATAACATACTGTTATGGTCGACAAATATACATATTGATATATTTACTATAATTTCAATCATAGAGTATTAGAGGGGAAGAGGGCTTCAGTCTAGCATCGGGCTTTTTTTTTTTTTTTACTTTTTTTTTTTTAATTTCTTTTCAGCGTAACAGAATTCATAGTTTTACACCACACCCAGTGCTCCATGCAATGCGTGCCCTCCATAATACCCACCACCAGGCTCCCCCAACCTCCCACCTCCCGCCCCTTCAAAACCCTCAGGTTATTTTTCAGAGTCCATAGTCTCTCATGGTTCATCTCCCCCCCAATTTCCCTCAACTCCTTTCTCCTCTCCATCTCCCCATGTCCTCCGTGTTATTTGTTATGCTCCGCAAATAAGTGAAACCATATGATAATTGACTCTCTCTGCTTGATTTATTTCACTCAGCATAATCTCTTCTAGTCCCGTCCATGTTGCTACAAAAGTAGGGTATTCATCCTTTCTGATGGAGGCATAATACTCCATAGTGTATATGGACCACATCTTCTTTATCCATTCGTCTGTTGAAGGACATCTTGGTTCTTTCCACAGTTTGGCGACCGTGGCCATTGCTGCTATAAACATTGCGGTACAGATGGCCCTTCTTTTCACCACAGCTGTATCTTTGGGGTAAATACCCAGTAGCGCAATTGCAGGGTCATAGGGAAGCTCTATTTTTAACTTCTTGAGGAACCTCCACACTGTTCTCCAGAGTGGCTGCACCAACTTGCATTCCCACCAACAGTGTAAGAGGGTTCCCCTTTCTCCACATTCTCTACAGCACACGTTGTTTCGTGTCTTGCTGATTTTGGCCATTCTAACTGGTGTGAGGTGGTATCTCAATGTGGTTTTAATTTGAATCTCCCTGATGGCTAGTGATGATGAATATTTTTTCATGTGTCTGATAGCCATTTGTATGTCTTCATTGGAGAAGTGTCTGTTCATATATTCTGCCCATTTTTTGATGTTATTATCTGTTTTGCATGTGTTGGTTTGAGAAGTTCTTTATAGATCCTGGATATCAACCTTTTGTCCGTACTGTCATTTGCAAATATCTTCTCCCATTCCGTGGGTTGCCTCTTTGTTTTGTTGACTGTCTCCTTTGCTGTGCAGAAGCTTTTGATCTTGATGAAGTCCCAAAAGTTCATTTTTGCTTTTGTTTCCTTTG
>PISX010038172.1:0-10519 GCA_004024625.1 Mellivora capensis
GCGTGGAGGTTCCTCAAAAAGTTGAAAATAGAATTACCCTATGACCCAGCAATTGCACTACTGGGTATTTACCCTAAAGATACAAACGTAGTGATCCGAAGGGGCACGTGCACCCGAATGTTTATAGCAGCAATGTCTACAATAGCCAAACTATGGAAAGAGCCTAGATGTCCATCAACAGATGAATGGATAAAGAAGAGGTGGTATATATATACATGATGGAATACTATGCAGCCATCAATAGAAATGAAATCTTGCCATTCGCAACAACGTGGATGGAACTAGAGGGTATCGTGCTTAGTGAAATTAGTCAATCAGAGAAAGACAACTATCATATGATATCCCTGATATGAGGAAGTGGAGAGGCAACATGGGGGACTAGGGGGGTAGAAAAAGAAGAAAAGAAACAAGATGGGATTGGGAGGGAGACAAACCATAAGTGACTCTTAATCTCACAAAACAAACTGAGGGTTGCTGGGGGGAGGGGCTCGGGAAAGGTGGGTGGGGTAATGGACATTGGGGAGGGTATGTGCTATGGTTAGTGCTGTGAAGTGTGTAAACCTGGTGATTCACAGACATGTACCCCTGGGGATAAAAATATGTTTATAAAAAATAAAAATTTTAAATAAATAAATAGGGGGGGGGGAAAGAAATGCAAGGGATCCAGAATGGTGAAAACAACATTGAACAGGAACAAAGATGAAAGACTTACCCTCCATGATTTCCAACTAACTGTAAAACTACAGTCCAGACAGTGTGGCTCAGGCATAAGGTGAGACTTATAGATTGATGGAATAGAATTGAGAGTCCAGAAATAATCCTTGACATTTATGGCCAATTGATATTAAATAAGAATGTCAAGACAACTCAATGGGGGGAAAATGTGCTTTTTTCAAGAAATGATGCTGGTAGGAACCTACTGAATGGGGGAAGATATTTGCAAATGACATATCTGATAAAGGGTTATCCAAAATATATAAAGAATTTTTACAAGTAAACACCCAAAAAACAAATAATCCAATTTAAAAATGAGCAGGAGACATAAACAGACATTTCTCCAAAGAAATGACGTCCCGATGGTCAACAGACTTGTGGAAAGACGCTCAACATCATTCATCATCAAGGAAATGCAAAATCAAAACTACAATAAGGTATCACCTCCCACCTGTCAGATTGGCCAAAATCAACAACACAAGAAACAACAAGGGTTGGCTAGGATGTGGAGAAAAAGGAGCCGGACATTATCCTCATGGATAATGTAAACTCATGTAGCCACTATGGAAAACAGTATGAAGATTTCTCAAAAAGTTAAAAATAGAACTACCCTAGGATCCAGTAATTATGCTACTGGGTATTTACCTAAAAAATACAAAAACACTAATTCATATGGACACATGTACCACTATGTTTGCTGCAGCATTATTTACAATAGCCAAACTATGCAAGCAGCCCAAGTGTCCATTGATAGATGAATGGATGAAGAAGATGTGGTAGATAGATACAATAGAGTATTACTTAGCCATGAAAAGGAATGAAATCTTGCCGTTTGCAATGACAAGGATGGAGCTAGAGAGTGTTACTCTAAGTGAGATAAGTCAGTCAGAGAAAGACAGATAGTATATGAGCAATTTAAGAAGCAAAGCAAGTGAGCAAAGGAAAAAAAGAGAGAGGGAAGCAAACCAAGAAATGGACTCTTAACTGTAGAGAACAAACTTATGATTACCAGAGAAGAGGCAGGTAGGTAGGGGAGATGGAGGAAATGGGGGTGGGGATTAAAGAGTACACTTATCATCATAAAAAAAATAAAATGATTTTAAAAAGGAATGAAATGATGCCAGTTATTATCCATATGCAAAGAAATGAAGTTGGACTTCTACCTCTTTGTGATCTTAGATTAGTCCATGGTTCCTTAGATCTGACACCAAAGCACAAGCAACAAAAGAAAAAAAAATAGACAAATTGGACTTCACCAAAATTAAAAGAATAATTCTATACTTCAAAGAATACCATCAAGAAAGTGAAAAGGTACCCCACATAATGGCAGGAAATATTTATACATCATTTATCTCATAAGGGGCTTATTTATAGATGATATAGAGAATTCATACAAATCAATAACAAAGAAACAACCAAATTTAAAATTGGGCAAAGGATCTGAATAGACATTTCTCCAAGACAAATATACAAATAGGCGCGTGAAAAGATGTTCAACATCGTTAGTCATGAAGGAAATGCAAATCAAAACCACAATGAGATACCACTTCATACTCCCAAGGATGGCTAAAATGAAAAAGGCAAATGATGGCAAAAGTTGAGGAGAACTTGGAGAAACAGAACCCTTCTACACTGTTTGTGGAACCGTCCAGGGGCATGGATGCTTTGGAAAACTGTCTGGCAGTTTCTCAAAATAGTCAACATACAGTTACCATCTGATCCAGCAAGTCCACTCCCACGTATATACCCAAGGAAATAAAAACATCTGTTTGCACAAAATGTGTACATGGATATTTCTAGCAGCGTTGTTCCTAATAGCCAAAAGATGGAAACAGCTCCAATGTCCACCAACTGATGCGTGGAGAAATAAACATAGTGTAACTGTACAACGGAATAGTATTTGTGCATAAAAGGGAATGAGGTACTGATACGTGACTCTCAACATGGAGGAAACTTGAAAACATTAGGCTAAGTGAAAAAGATCCAGTCACAAAATCCAGATTATATGAGTGTGTTAACAGGAAATGTCCAGAAGAGGAAAACCCACAGAGACGGTAAGTAGGTTTGTGGCTGCTTGGGGTGGAGGGTATGGAGAAATAGGGAAGTGATAACTAAAAGGTATGGGTTCCTTCCTTCCTTCCTTTCTTTTTCTCTCTCTCTCTTTCTTTCTTTCTTCTTTCTAAGATTTACTTATTTATTTGAGAGAGAGGGAGAGAGCACACTAGCAGGAGGGGCAGAAAGAGAGAATCTCAAGCAGATTCCACGCCAAGCAGCCCCGTAAAGGGTACGGGTTTCTTTTTAAGATGTCTGTGTCTATGAGTCTATTAAAGGGCATGACTTGTATCCTTTAAATGGGTGGATTGTGTGGTATGTGCCATATATCACACATATATCAACAAAGCTGTTAAAAACAAAAAAATCTAACTGATTATTTTAAGACTCCAAACGATGGGCACCTGGGTGACTCAGTTGGCTCTTGATCTTGGCTCGGGTCATGATCTCAGGGTGGGGAGATCGAGCCCCGCGTCTGACTCCCCACTCAGCAAGGTGTCTGTTGAAGATTCTCTCTCCCGCTCTGCCTCTTCCCCTCCCCTCACTCTCATGCAAGCTCACTCCCTCTATCAAAACAAATACATAAATCTTAAAAACAAAAACAAAAAACAAGTAAATCACCACCATCAAGGTAGCAGTTTGTTGGCTCTACTCGAAGCCAGCTACGTGTCACCAAGCTGGCTGACTCCTGCTGCCCGCCTTCCTCTCCTCTGTGAACGGGGAGAAACCCTGTCCAGTTCCCAGCACCTCTTCCCTGCCTTCATTCCCCCGTCTCTGCTCTCTCTTCTCTTGGCCGTTCTAACCTGCACACATTTTCACTGAAGTTTTCCTCAGGCACAGATCTGATCGTACCTCTTCCATGCCCTCAAACCTTCAGTGGCTCCCTGCTACTGAGTAAAGACAACACCTGACCCTACCTTTGCGCCCCTGCCCTCCCACTGTCCCCTGTGCCACCCCTCTGCTGGGCTCACCATCTTCTTCGTTCCTCAGGCACTTTACAGAACACAAAAAAACCTAGTCATCTTTCTCCACACCAAAGGGCAGCTTCCCGGGCTCCAGGCCTTGCCTCACACAGGCTGTCAGAATATTCCCAACCTCCCCAGTCCTGATCTGTGCCAGTCCAGCCCTGACTCCTGTCTTGCGGGAGCCCAGGCCCAGCACTTACCCTCTCTGGTCTTGCTTCCCATTGTGGGTAAAACCATGGACGACCCAGATATTCCAAGGAATAGGAATCCCTTGAGATGTTCATCAGGGTTTTTCAGAAGAGGGTGGCATCATCAAGTAGGTTCAGGAACACTGAGTTGAACAGATTTCCTTCCCACAGGACTTTTCAGAGCCTTTAATTTGCTAATGGGCATTGGTGGGTCACCAAGAGTGGGATATTATTTACAACCTTTCCCAGGCTTTTAAAACTATGCCCATACACATACACCCGTACACGCCCCCTACACACACAAACACACACACACGCACATACATGCACACACACGCACACACACTATAAAGGAACATCCTGGCCACACCCAAGAAATGCCGAACTAGTTGATCTTTAAGGATCCTTCTGGATCCAAAAAATAAAAACAAATATTAGTATTTAAAAATTGGTACCTTCACACACAACCCTTCCTAACCCCTGTCCTCTCAAGCCATCTGACCCCCCTGTACTCCCATGACACTTTCTGCATCTCTAGTGGAGCGCTCCCTTTCTTCTCCTTTATGAAGCAAAAACAATCCCTTTGCCTCTGTGGCCGGCATGCTGCAGTGAAACACAGACACAGGCCGTGGAGCCCCACCCAGAAGCTGGGTTTAGATCCCGGCTGGGCAGCTAGCCTGCTACTGTTTTGAGCAAGTGAAAACCTCGGTTTCCTTATCCTAAATACGGATACTCATACCTTCCCTGGAGGACTGGGCAGGGGGGCGGTTAAGGGGGCACTAGACACAATGCCCTCAGGACCTGGCCCTGGGGGAAATGCGCTAATTGGAAACAGTCATTATTATTATTATCTCTGAGTGGATTTGTTCTCTGACTCACCAATAGGGTCCTTGAGGCACTGGACAGCCCAGGCACCTGCGTACCCTCCCAGGGCCTCCGCACTTCTTAGCACAGAGTACGATTTTTAAGAACACGGAAGGAGACCGATTTTGTTCAGGTGAATTAATTGAGGACTTTTCAGGAAGAAAGGCAGAGCTTCTGCCTTCTTTTTTTTTTTTTTTTTTTTTAAAGATTTTACTTATTTATCTGTCAGAGAGAGCACAGGCAGACAGAGTAGCAGGCAGAGGCAGAGGGAGAGGGAGAAGCAGACTCCCCGCCGAGCAAGGAGCCCGATGCGGGACTCGATCCCAGGACTCTGGGATCACGACCGGAGCCGAAGGCAACTGCCTAACAAACTGAGCCACCCAGGCGTCCCGAGCTTCTGCCTTCTGCTCAGGCTGTCGGATCTAGGGTTCTGGTACTTTTCTGTTGCATAATCTCCTACAGGCCTATGCAGGACCCACATTTGCTTTTTATCTGGGGTTAGAATTCCTTCTAGGCCTACACTGGACAGCTCAAAGAGAGGATACTAAGATAGGAAACAAGGCATAGGAGTCAGGGCAGCAAAATTTATACAAACATACATTTTCTTGATGATGAAGCCCCAGGATTTTTCTAAATTCTACTTTTGGTGAAGCCACTGCTCGTGTGGGTCTTGGGTCTTGGTCAAGCTGGCTGGTGTTCTCTGATGATTTCTCATGAACAATTATGCAGGACATGAGGGCTATAGCACACACGGTTATTGGTCTTGAAGCATATGCCGTTTATAGAGAAGACAAGACTTCAATTCACAAATAGACTAAGGAGTAGGAAAACCTGTAATCTGGCAGGCTTTCCTTGATTCCTTTGGTTCAGGTAAGTTCCTGCGTTCTTGGTACCCAAGCAGTCTTTACCTCCCCTGCCTTCCCACTCATACTTGCAATTCTTTGTTTCATTTGTCTTCCCCACTGGACTGTAAACCCCATAAGACAGGAGTCAATTGCCCACCTCAGCCCCCCCCCATCACCAACCCTTTGAACAACACTGATTAGGTCACTTATAAATACTGCACTTGCTGAATCGTTGTGTTGCATCTAGGTCATGAAGTCCAACCTCTGTTAGACTCTGTGCCAGAGCTAATTTGTTAGTTCACAGAAGGGAGAACTTTAGAGAAGGGCTGAGACTTGAGTATGGTTTGAGCTGATGTAGAGGAAGGGAGAAGGCATTCCAGGGGGAGGCACGGCATGAGCACATGGGCAGAAGCAGAGACACAAGGGTGGCTCAGTCGGTTAAGCATCTGCCTTTGGCTCAAGTCATGATCCCAGGGTCCTGGGATCGAGCCCCATGTTGGGATCCCTGCTCAGCAGCAAGTTTGTTTCTCCCTCTTCCTCTGCAGCTCCCCTTGCTTGCGTTCTCTCTCTCTCTCTCGAGTATGTCAATAAAATCTTAAAAAAAAAAAAATAAGTACAGAGGCAGGAGTGAATGCTGTCTGTAACTGCCCAGGACTGCGGTCTCTGGCTTAATGCATGTCTACTGAGGTCAGTTACAGATGCATTTCATCAATGTTATCAGGAGGAGGAGCAGAGAAATAGCAAATGGGGGCAGAGGTAGGCTGCTCTATTCAGTCTCTTCTTTTGCCAGCACACTCCATTTCTCCACCTCTAGGCCACTCTGGGGTCCCACTGAGACTCAACACTGGGAGTCCAGCTCACGTGTGGCTCTTGCTGATGGCACTTCAGTCTGGGACTGGCCTGGTGCTGTGGAGGGGTGGGGGGAAAGCCACAGAAGACTGGCAGGCTTGGCATCTTCATAGTGTCGGCAAGTGGAGGATTGCTCAAGTCATTCGTCTCGTCACAGGAGAGCAGAAAAAGGCCAGGAAGCAGAAAAAGCCATGAGCTTAGCTAGTGGCGAATCACGTCGTGCAGAGAAAGCTACCACTTCTGTAGACTTCCTCCAGCTGGGACTCAGCACTCCTGCCTACAACTCGGGAGCCTGCTCACCAGTATTCTGTCCAAACAGCCAGCACTGCCTCACTGCATAGGAAAGCAGATGTCCGGAATGCAGAACGGCCCGGCCAAAGGCACCTGTTCTCTTGGCTGCCACTACCAGCCAGGTGACCTTGGGCAAGTACAGCCTTTCATCCTGTGCCTGGAACAGAGTAAGCACCCAAATAAATGTGGCTATTGTTATGAATAATACCATTATTACAGGTACAGACAAGTCTAGGGAAAAAAGACAGTAGAGGTTTAGGGCAGATAACTTTTGTTCAGTTTTTAATATCCTGGTGCAAGATCTCTGGACCAGAGATTTAAAAATAAAAAGATTTTATTTATTTATTTGCGAGACAGAGAGAGCGAGCTAGCACACACAGGTCGGGGGTGGGGCAAAGGGGGAGGGAGAAGCAGTCTCCCTGCTGAGCAGGGAGCCTGATGCGGGGCTTGATCCCAGGACCCTGAGATCATGACCTGAGCTGAAGGCAGACACTTAACCAACTGAGCCACCCAGGCACCCCCAAATAAGAGGCTTTTCATTCACTCACAGAGAATCTTTTTTTTTTAATTTAAAAAATTTTTTTATTAACATATAATGTATTCTTATTAGCCCCAGGGGTACAGGTCTGTGAATCGCCAGGTTTATGCACTTCACAGCACTCACCATAGCACATACCCTCCCCAGTGTCCACAGCCCCACCACCCTCTCCCTACCCCCTCCCCCCAGCAAACCTCATTTTGTTTTGTGAGATTAAGAGTCTCTTAGGGGGTTTGTCTCCCTCCCGATCCCATCTTGTTTCATTTATTGTTTTCCTACCCCCCAAACCCCCCACATTGCATCTCCACTTCCTCATATCAGGGAGATCATATGATAATTGTCTTTCTCTTATTGACTTATTTCGCTGAGCATAATACCCTCTAGTTCCATCCATGTTGTCGCAAATGGCAAGATTTCATTTCTTTTGATGGCTGCATAGTATTTATATATATATATATATATACCACATCTTCTTTATCCACTCATCTGTTGATGGACATCTAGGTTCTTTCCATAGTTTGGCTATTGTAGACATTGCTGCTATAAACATTCGGGTGCACGTGCCCCTTCGGATCACTACATTTGCATCTTTAGGGTAAATACCCAGTAGTACGATTGCTGGGTCATAGGGTAGTTCTATTTTCAACTTTTTGAGGAACCTCCACGCTGTTTTCCAGAGTGGTTGCACCAGCTTGCATTCCCACCAACAGTGTAGGAGGGTTCCCCTTTCTCCGCATCCTCGCCAGCATCTGTCATTTCCTGACTTGTTAATTTTAGCCATTCTGACTGGTGACTCACAGAGAATCTTAGTAACACACCTGTTCCCCATGCCCCCGTCCCTTACAGGACAATGCGTAAGGGTCAAGGAGCAGAACCTCAAAAGTATGTGAGGCATCTGGAAAAGGAGAGAGAGGAGAGGAACTAAAGAGTATGGGGGAGGGGGCTAGAGGAGAAAGCCCTTTTCTCTGGAATATAAATGAGTTCTTTCTAGGAGAAGGGAAGGTACCCATATATGTATGGGTGTGTGTGTGCAAATATCTGTGCACGAGTGTGTGCTTGTGTGTAAATATGTGCTCATCTTTGCACATGAGGGTGTATATATTTTGGGGGGTACTTGTTTATGTACAGTGCCTGGAGAGGTGTCAAGTTTTCTCTGTCGAAGAAAGGGTGAGTTGAACATATGAAAGGCAGGCCGTGGAAACCAGTAGGAGCACAGAGGATGGGAGAGAAGTATTGCTGGAGCAGGATTCCAGAGCCCTCCCTTCAACCTGATCAATTGCATGACTGTGTAGCCCCTTCTCTGAACATCAGTCCTTGTCTCTCTCAAATACCGATAATTGCATCTGCCATACCTATCGCACCCAGGTTCATGAAATTCAAGTAGGGATAGACATGGGAAAGCACTTTGAACAGTATGAAAGTCATACAAATCAAATTCAGGATATTATTAGTAAAGCTTTGCCACCAAATTCTGGTAAAAATGCACATAAATGGCACAGCACAGTATCTGACACATAGTAGGTACTCTGTAAATATCGTTCCTTCCGTCGCCTTCTGCACATACTAAGTACCAGTAATACTGGAAGAACGGATGAATGGATAGATGGATGGATGGATGGATGGATGGATGGATGGATGACAGATGGATGGATGGGAGCATTTCTCAGTGCTCCTCTCTTAAAATTATATTCAAGCAGCCCTGCACAAAGCATTTGGCTTCCACAACTGTGGGAAGGGGGGAAATTCTCTCCACTACTCCCAGTTAAGTTTTCTGACCTGCTGCATAATCTACCATCCCAGAGAGGAGCACTGGAGTACGGAGAGGCAGCATGATGGGGCAGTCAGGATGGCTCCTCCTTTGAGAATAAGAGTAATTAGAGGATAGAAGAACAGTGTAGGTTGTTTGAACTGAAAGGCAACCAGTGTGACTTTTTTTGGTCTCTTGAAGATCCACTCTGTGCTAGGACTGGGATACACACACTTTCTGCTGTCCAGAGGTTGAGTCTAGTGAGGAAGACAGACATCAGACAAGCAACCCCAGTGAAGGTTGGCAGGATTGCTCAATGACATTTTATTTTAACCTGGGCTCCACAGTTCTGGGGAAGTTCCTGTTGCTGAGTCAAAAGCAGAGCCCCCTCCCACTTTTTAAGTTTTAATTAACTTGTTTTATAGAGAGCAAGATAGCACACAAGCAGTGGAGAGGGAAAAGCAGGCTGTCCATCAAGCAAGGAGTCTGATGCAGGGCTCGATCCCAGGACCCTGAGATCATGACCTGAGCCGAAGGCAGACTCCTAACCAACTGAACCACCCAGGTGCCCCTCAAAAGCAGATCCTTGCCTACTATTTTCCAAAAGCTTGAGAAGCTCCTTGGATGATTCAGCTGGAAAGGGTCAGAGCATCAGAGGGGGTGGGGCCCCCAAGACAGGGAAACTGATAGAATCCTATGAGAATGGCAAGTAGAGGAGAACTGGGAAGTAGGAGAACCTCAAAGGCAGATGGCTTTGGGATACACCAGGGAGGTTTGGGGGCATCCAGCCTCCACAGAGGTTCGTGGGCTTAGTCATGGCGCCGAAGCTGTCATCAAGGACCACGTGGAGTTACATCATGAAGATAGCAGTGGTGGCGGGGTTGGGTAGGCGGAACAAGGTCCATTCCCCCAGTGATCTATCAATCCATGTTCCAATCCCCAGAACCTACTATGTTACTTTACATGGCAAAGGGAACTTAAAATTAAAAAAAAAAAAGATTTTATTTACTTATTTGAGAGAGAGACAGTGAGAAAGAGCATGAGTGAGGTGAGAGGCAGAGGGAGAAGCAGACTCCCCACTGAGCAGGGAGCCCCATGAGGGTCGGGATCCCGGGACTCCAGGATAATGACCTGAGCTGAAGACAGACGCTTAACTGACTGAGCCCCCCAGGTACCCTTGCAAAAGAGACTTTGCAGACAAGAGTAAATTAAGGACCTAGAGATAGGGAGATTTTTTTGGATTATCCAGGTGGGCTCAAGAAAACCAAGGTTCTTTTTTTTTTTTTTAAGATTTTATTTATTTATGTGACAGACAGAGATCACAAGTAGGCAGAAAGGCAGGAAGAGAGAGAGGAAGGGAAGCAGGCTCCCTGCTGAAAGGAGAGCCTGATGTGAGGCTTGATCCAAGGACCCTGGGGTCATGACCTGAGCCGAAGGCAGAGGCTTTAACTCACTGAGCCACCCAG
>PISX010038173.1:0-10314 GCA_004024625.1 Mellivora capensis
TCTCTTGAGAACTAGTCCAATCTCACAATGTGTTATTCAAAGTCCTAAAAATAGGAAAAAAATAAAAAATAGAAGTCCTAAAAATGCTCATTACGAAAAAGTTTTACCAAATCCTTACCATTCGTTATGTTCCTATCTATTGGCAATATGACATACAATTAGGCAATGTTAGCTCCCTTAAAGTTTGAAACATTCATCGCTTTGGCAAATAAAAAGTAGTTTCTAGAGTCACCAACCAGGGCATAGCTAACTTCATCTTGTCCTGGGAGACACCAAACACTGAATTTTTAAAAGAAAATCTAAAAACACCTCGTGCTGAAACTATTATTGCCAACTAGATGGTTCTGTATACTAGATTCTTCTGACCTTAAAAGAATTCTTATAGTATTTGCCCTTGTTCTTGGGTCTGTGAAGCAATCAGAAAAGCATGTCATTAATTAGGCTCCACTTCTGGACAGGTGTATTTCTTTGCAAATAGGTGTTATCTGGAGATTCTACCCTAAGATTGGAAAGACTTGCAGCAAGTTTTTCTTGGGACAGCTTCGCAGTGGCGTTTGACAGAAAGGCGGAAGGTGTAGACAGAGATAGCTGGAGGGCATTTCAGCTGTGTTAAGGCCATCTAGAGCATCAAGCCTAGATTTCTGGAAGGCCTACCAGTTGGCAGTGTAGGAGGGACAGCGGTTAAGTCTGACCAAGGGGTGAGAGGAGGTGCCCTCTCATCACTAACCCGAACAAGAATGGCACCAAATAAAGCTCTTTGGAGACAGGGAACATGCAACTAAATTCTAGTAAAGTGACTTCTTGTTTGTTTTCTCGGGGTGGGGGGCGTCGTTTGGGGGTTTTGGAGCCAGACCTGTTGTTACAGACAATGCCATTCTGCAGGAAGTAGCTGTAACCGCACTTTTTTCCACTCCCCGTCAAGAGTGTATGGGAAGACAATTGAATGAAAATTCTTTGTAGGATATATTGTTTGTTTATTTTTCTTTAAAACAAAAAACAAAGCTGTTGGGGCTTATTCACGGACAGCTCGTCCATCTTCTCCCCGCCTGCTACCGTGCCCCCTTCTACACCCCCAGGGTCAGGGCAGGGCTTCTCTGGCCTCAGCAGTAACGGCCTGGGAGGAGGGGTCCAAGGGAGCTGGCAGCCGGTGGCGAGCCTCCCGAGGGGCCCGAGGGGCCAGCCCGGCCGGCCCTTCCTTCGGCAGGTGTCCCAGCGCGTGGCCTCCCGCCTGAGACGGGCTTTGATACCCCTGACAGTCACGTAGCCGTCCCTCCCTGCCAGCTGCGGCTCCTCGGGGCGGTCGGCCCTGGGCTCAGCTGGCGCCGACTGCAGGCGGGGGCACCCACGCCAGTGCCAGGTGCCTCTAGTTTCTTCATGGCCCTGATCGAACGGTCCTGGCTGGCACCCTGGGCGAATCGGCCCCTTCCCTCGGACGCGTCTTGCTGTAGTCCCTCCAGAGTGAGCAGACCTCCCGTCCTGGGCGTCGGGGCCGCACACGCTTCCATCGTCTGGATCCCCAGGCCGCCACGGAAAGCTCCCGCACCCCCCGTCGCAGACCAAAATCCTCTTCCAGAGGGGAGCCGACCCACGCCAAGGGCGACACGGGTGTCCTGGGACTGCACCGGGCACTCAGGTTCCTTCCGGATCTCCTGCTTGTGCTTACGGCAAATTCCTCCAGGTTGGTCTTGAACATGCCCAATTGCGTGGACATCTGGGCCAGCTGGACCTCGGCCAAGAGTTCCTCGCTCCTCACACTTGGCCTCCACAAGTTTCTTGGCAATGGGTCCGGCTCCCACCCCACGGCAATGCAATCCCATACCGGGTCTGCAGGCTGCCCTGCTGCGGGGACCCTGGCTCTCCCCATCATGATAGGATATTTTAGTTAAGGACTTTCTGAATGGTAAAAACAGAATCCTACTCAAACTGACTTATTCAAGAGAAGGAATCTATTAGATGATGGAGCTAAAAATCCAGGAGTCATGTGGGCTCTAGGTTCAAGGTTCAGAGGGTATTGGTAGGATATGGTTTTTCTTCATCTCTCAGCTCTGCCTCCCACTTGAAGTGAGTGAGTACACAAGTTCCAGCTTTATATTGTCTCAGGCTCAAGCCTATTGAGAAAGAGTGTTCCTATCCCAAAGCCTTAGCAAAGAGGTCATTGAATCTTAAACCTGTTAGGGGCCATGTGTCATCCCTTTATCCAAACTAGAGCCTAGAGAATATTGGGCTCTCGTTGGGCAAATTACCTCTGGGTTGGGGATGAGAAAATCACTAGAACCACTGGCTTGAGAATGAGGCTAGAGTTCCTAACTTAAAGGGAGCGTTATGAAGAATGCTAACAGCCCCAATAATCAGAAATGCCCGCAAAATAGGCAAAAATCGAAAGTTTACTCATATTCAAATTTACTACATCGATTACTATGACTTTCGACACGTTCTACAACTGTAGGGAACAGCAGTGTGTATCGTCAGCAAGACAAAGGATGAACAACGTCGGGTTGGTAGAAAGACCATAGGACGAGGCCTCAGGACTGCTGAGTAATTATCTTGCTTTGATCACTAAGTCCTCCACGTGACCATGAGTAATTTATCTTACCTTTCTGGCTCTTGGGCTTTTTTTTTTTCCATCTGTAAGATCAAAGAAACACCTGCCTGCATTACTTATCTCAATGGGTTATTTTGTGGCTAAAATCAGATGCAAACACTCTGCAAGATGAGACGTGCGGTTGTAGGAGCGTATGGAGAGATGCATTTCCATACAAACATTACATATTTTGTTTTAGTAAATGAGGATGAGGCTGATTCACCCAGTGATTCTTACTCCTAAAGGTTACGCGGTTCTTGAATTCCTAACTGCAAAATTGAGGCAAGTTTCTTTTATTGGTTCCAACAAATGAGTCCAAAGTTTAACCAGATAGTCATCTACTGACATCTTACTAAAAAGGACTATTTGAAGAGTTAGCATAAGATCTGAGATGTGGGCAATCCATTAACAGATTTTTTTCATTCTTATTTGCTCCTTCCACTGCTATTTTTGAGGACCTACTAGGTGATGAACAGACTAGATGTGGTTCTTTTTTTTAAATATTTTTTAAAATTTATTTATTTGTCAGAGAGAGAGGGAGAGAGAGAGAGCGAGCACAGGCAGACAGAGTGGCAGGCAGAGGCAGAGGGAGAAGCAGACTCCCTGCTGAGCAAGGAGCCCGATGTGGGACTTGATCCCAGGACGCTGGGATCATGACCTGAGCCGAAGGCAGCCGCTTAACCAACTGAGCCACCCAGGCCTCCCTAGATGTGGTTCTTAATACAGCTTAGAGTTAAGGTAATATGAAGATATTAAACCAGCAATCACACAAATGGATCTGTTATCACAAACTGCTAAGATCTATAAAACATTCTGATGGAGAGGAATGAAAGAAGGAGGCTCTGTTCAAGTGACATTTAATCTGAAACCCAGATGATGAGAAGATTAGTCAGTAGAAAGATTAGTCATTCGAAAGGCGGGGGGGTGAATAAGAATCAGGGTGTTCCAGAGGGAGATGCTGGTGTGAAAGCCCCACGCTAACTACTGTGTTTGTTCACCCAGCATCCCTATCCTTCCTTTTGATAACCCAGACCTTTTCTCCCGTGGGGAACTCATTTCCTGTTGTTCTGATAGATTCCACTAGCATTCTGACTGAGACCGATCACAATGCAATGGTGATCGGTTCGTTTCAAGCAAGGTAGCTAAGAGGCTCCCTGGAAAAACAAAACAAAACAAAAAAAACCACAAAACAAAACAAAACAAAAAAACACCAGAACCATTTAGCTGTGGCTACTAAGCTAAGAATGTTTAATAACTCGAGAGTTCGCCCCCTGGACAGTGAGAGGGAGCGTAGTCCACACAAGACTACCCTCACTTCTGACACCAAGTGTGGCAGTTCCCCAAACCACCTTCACTTCTGATAATTCACTGGAAGGACTCGACTCATTCAAAGCAGCTATACTCATGATTAGTTTATCACAAGGAAAGAATGCACATTAAAGTCAGCCAAAGGGAAAGGCACATTGGCCAGGAGGGTAGCAGACCTGGAGCTTCCAGCTGTCCTCTCCCCGTGGACTTAGGATAGCACGGCTCCCTTGGCCTCTCTGTGTAACAACCCACACACAGTGTCTGGAGTTTTTACTGGGGCTTCATCAGCTCGGCATGACTGATTGAACTCAGGGCTGATTTCAGTCTCCAGAGGTCAGCAGGTGGCACCTGACTCAGAGTCTCCAGGTTGAATCACCTTTGCTGATTTTGCTTAACTCCCCACCCCACCCTAACTCATCTTCTTATGGTCTGGTTGGCCGATGGCCCCCAGGCAAACAGAGAGCCTCTTATCAAGTATGACCTACAAAGGGCTTAGAGATTACCTCCCAGAAGCCAACAAAAACGTCCGGACCTCTCTTTCGGTAAGATTAATTTTTCAAAGCATGACTAGACATCTTTGACAGTGGCTATCTTGCCGGCATGATGACGGTGCATGTGAAGAAGGAATCAAAAATAAGCAGAGCTGAAAAATGAAGCCATGGGGCATTAAAGTCGTAACCTGAGCTCTTGGAATAAGTCATGCCTGAAGTCAGCTGCTTATTAGGCTCCTCATGTACGTGAGCTACTATATTTCCTTTTTACTTCGGTTTGTTCAAGTTGATTTTTGTTCTTGCTGTTAGAGAGGTTCTGAGGTAGGAAAGAAACTGCTGATTTCAAAGATTCGGGAGAAATGCTGAAATATAACGAGCAAAGGGAAGGGAGCGCTGGATAGGGCTGAAAACATTGCAGGAGCAAGATCGAGTGAGGATTTGTGTGCTGTATTAAGGATTAGGGGAATTATCCTGAGTGCAGTGAGAATTTTCTGAAGGATTTTTTTTTCTTTTTTCTTTTCCTTTTTTTTCTAGGAACGATTTCTGCAGGATTTTAAAAGGAAAGTGGCATTATCTGATTTATGATTGTAATCATATATATGGAGAATAGAAGGGATTGTGGGGAAGATTGGAGATGGAGAGTAGCTACTCTTGAGAACAACAAGGAGGTGAAACGGGCAGGATATGATGATTAATTGGCTATGCATGCTGAGAAAGAAGGATGTACCAAAAATCACCCTCAGGTTTCCGGCATGAGCCGCTTGGGCGGTTACAAGTACTGCTTACTGAGATGGAAGACAGAGGAGCAGGACTTGAAGGTCGGTTTTGGATATGATGAATTTAAAAAGCCTGTGAGTCATTCCCATAAGAGATTGGTTTCAAGGGACCAAGAAAAGATAGTATGCAGTGAAGGCAGGAGTGACCCACTAGGTAAAATCCCGAGAATTACAATAAGAACCAAAAATTGTCTGCTGGATTTAGAAACATGTCAGTTATTAAGGACTCCGGCAAGAGCAGTTTTAATGGAGGGTGGCAAAGAAGCCATATAGATTGGGTAAGGAATGAATGGGAAGTAAGCAATGAAGACTTTGCATAGACAGGTTTCCTAGAACAATTGTCTGTGAGAGGAATTAAAGAGAAAATAGAGCATGGAGTCAAAGGAAGGTTTTTAGGGGGCGTGGTGTTGGTTGTACGATGGGAGATGCTCGGTTATGTCTGAATGCATGTAGATTCCACTTGTAAAGAAAAATAAAACAAAATAAAATAATTTAAAAAAAAAAGAAAAAGAATGTGCTAGTTATGGTAATGATTAACAATAACACACTATGACAAAAGGATCCAGCAATATACAGTAGGTCAGGCACATAAAGCTCTTAAGACAGAAGCTCTTAATGGCAGGTGGGACTCTCCAACTGAAGATTCACAGACCCAGGCTCGAGCCATCTTATGGAGCCCTCCCTCATCTTTAGTATCGGTTCCCTATTCGCTGTGCCCCTTTTATCAAGTGAGCAGAAGGGAGAAGAACTTCTTAAGTTGCTTGGTCAAGAAGTGACCCACATCCCTTCTGATCACATTATATTGACAAGAACTCATCATGTGGCCTCACCTAAAGGCAAGGGAGGTTGGGGAACAGGGTGTCTGTCTGGCTGGCTGGCGACTTTCTAGCCACCACCATATGCTGTGGAAGGAGAAGCCTGACTTTAGAAGGACGATCATTTCAGCTGCAGGTAATAACCAACTGAACACATTCTCTGAGAAGGCAGGACAGAGTGGGATCCAGAACACATGTGGATGAATTTGCCTTTGAAAGGAGGAGGGACAAACCCTTCATTGTAAGGGAAGGACGAAGAAGAAAATGAGGGCTTGTATTTTTACCACTGAGCACTTACAGTGAGTGCCAACTAGAAGAACAGAATAAGGGTAATAGATGTTGAAACCTGGTTGTGTCCAAATTTGGAGCCCTCATCCTCTCATCCAGAATTTGGCTAAAGAATAAGGACTTTTCTGGCCACCTACTTTAGCAAGAATTTTTACCAATATCCTAGAATATATGAGTAGGCATGGCTGATTCTGGAGAAAGTTAAGATTAAATCCCTTGGGGGCTAGTCCCCATGATTTTTGACCTCTGTCATGATAACCTAAAAGAAAAACTCAGAGAGAATGAAGTTTTGTCTTAAAAATGAACACATTTGAAAACTGACTCAAAGGCTTTGCCCTCCCTTGAATGTAATAGCATGAAAAACAAACTGAAGTCTTGCTAAAAGTAACCTGAGGGAGAGGAGACCAAATGAACAATAGGAACAGGTGTACGAGAACTTGCTCTCCTCCCTGGGGAAGCCGGGGAAGCTGTCAGGACCGGGCGGGCGAGCCAGCTCTGGCACCGCAGCTGGAGGTGAAGCCCGCAGCACACATTCAGAAAGCCCCGCTACACTAAGCTCCACGATCTTGGCTTCTGGACAAGAGAGAACTTGTGACTGAAAGGGACACTCCAAAAAGAATTTCAATGAGGCACAACTTGAGGAAAAACAATAAGTTGCCCAGATTGCTTGGATCGTGGACAGAGGGCTTGGCATGCGGACTGAATGTCACGGACTGAGAACACAGCCTTGACTGGTAGCTGTGGAGCCTGCTGCCCACGTGGTCCCCTCGGGCTGGCGTCCTGGTGAATGCTCTTTGGTGAGTGCCAATGCACTCTCCTCTGCTGGCTGTTTTTTCCTCCTGACAAATGATTCCCACAGAATCTTTCCCACCCTAGACACTGTGGTGTTCTTTGCTAAGATGTCATCATAGTTTGGCTTTGTACACAACTTTCCTTCGAGATGCACAACACTGTTGGTACGAATATAAAATGGCTTGACCCTTTGGAGAATTATTCGGCCGTCCCTTACAACGGTAAACCCACAGCCACCCTGTCACCTCAGCGTTCCATTCTTCAGCATTTACCAAAGGGCAATGAAAACATACGCTAACACAAACTTTCCTAAAATGTTCACAGCAGCCTTATTCATAGAAGCCAAAAGCTATACATCACCTAAATGTCCACCAACAGGAGAATGGATGAGCAGATGGTGGTACATCCATACAGGGGATTACTTCTGGACAAAAAAAGGAACATACTACTGATAAAAGCAACAACGCAGAAGAATCTCAAAAGTAGTATGTTGAGCGAAGAGAGCCACACACAGACACACACACACACACAATCATACAGCTTCTGGGCTGACAAGTGTTCCATATCTTGTCTGGGGTAATGGTTGCATGGATTTATAAAGTTGTTGAAACCCATCCAATGAACATTTAAGACCAATGTTGTTTATCGAATTTAAACTAGACCTCAAAAAATAAATAATCTTCCTTTGTGAAATGCTGTTAACGGACCCTTTGCATATTTCAGGTGTCAAGTGCTTGAAAATAAGCTTCCTGTCCCGTCTCATCCCGTAGGATGGCACGTGAGATACATCCCAGAAGAACTCAAAGGCAAAACACCAACAAAGGTACAAGATAAAATGCAGCTGAACCAAAGAGGTAACGGGGTAAGTCCTGGGGCCCCGCCAGGTGGCACTGGAGGTCAAACCGTGCGGGCTCTTTGACCAACAAGAGACACCTCTTCTCCTGTGGCCTGGAAAGAGGTCAGTGCTAATTCAGCTTTATTGGCTCCTGGAGTTTACGCAGAGAGAATTTAGCAGGAGTTGACCCCATCGTCTTCTGGGTAGTCATCTTGAACTATGGATTCGGCATCCAGTGAGAACCTGCCTCCCGGTTCACAGACCGGAGAGAAGCATCCCTTCCCTGAATTCCTGTTGTGTTCTTAGCCACACCACACAACAGCATTTATTTTATGCTGATACAGTATTTATGAGGCAGCCAGCATAATGAAGTGGTTAAAAGCATGATCTTTGCAGTCAGAGACCTGAGTGCAAATTTTGTGATTTATTATCTGTCTAAATTTGGACAAGGCACTCAACATCCCGAAGGTTCAGTAACCTTTTGCGCTAGACAGGGGGGTTTCCAAGAGGGAAGGATGGAGAGGGATGTCCTCACCAAACGTACCAATCGGTTTCTCCCTCTTGGCAGGAGTGAACGGTTGGCAGGGAGGAGTAGGGATGTAGTGCTAAAAGCAAGAAGACATCAGCAGTGGGGACAGGGCGTTCTCCCCCAGGCATGTGTATGCAATCTCGCCATTTTCAAAGCTTGTCTGTCCATCCATATTTCCTACTGCGAAACAGGTGCTGTTATACACACTTTATAAATACAGGAAATGGGATCAAGATCTGTATCTGTGCCAGCATAAAGTTGACAACAGGCAGCTACACCTTCTATGAGCAAACAAAGGGCTTTCAGTCATTTTAATATAACGTCTACGACGGGGAAATATTTTTCTTTTTTTACTGAAAAATTAAATATATAAAAATTCAATAAGTACACACTTTGGTAATTTTTTTTTAGATTTTATTTATTTATTTGACAGACAGAGAGCACAAGTAGGCAGAGAGGCAGGCAGAGAGAGGAGGAAGCAGGCTCCCTGCTGAGCAGAGAGCCCGATGCGGGGCTCCATCCCAGGACCCTGAGATCATGACCTGAGCCGAAGGCAGAGGTTTTAACCCACTGAACCACCAGGCGCCCCCACTTTGGTAAATTTTGACGAGTGGAACATACACAAGTAGTCATCACCCAAATTAAGAAACTGCACAATCAGCACATCCAAAGACCAGGCTCTCTCTCCGCCTCATGCCCCCTTTAGTCAACAGAACCACCCCTCAAAAGCGACTGTTTCGACTCCTGCTATCGACTGAATGTTTCTGTCCTCCCCCTGACCTGTGTGTTGCAAACCTCGTCCCCGGTGTGATGGTCTTTGGATGTAGGCCTTCTGGAACTGATTGGAGTGAACGCCCTTACCTAGGAGCCCCCAGGGAGCGCCCTTGTTCCCTCTGCCACGGGGGGGACACGGCAAGAAGACGCGTCTCTGAACCGGGAGGCAGGTTCTCACCAAATACTTCCGCAGGTCCCCACGCCCGTGGGGGAGCCGCCAACTCGGGCTCCCCTGCACGCCCCACCCCGCACCCCTCCAGCACATCACCTGGGCGCCCGAGAACCGTCTGGCGCGTACGAGTGTGGTTAACGCCCGACCGGCCGCGGCATTTGGGTGGTCGTGACTCTGCGGACCGAAACGCTCCCAGAACAGCCTCGCTGCCTGCAGGGGTGCGCTGCCTGCAGGGGTGCGCTGCCTGCAGGGGTGCGCTGCCTGCAGGGGTGCGCTCCCTGCGGCGCCCCTCGATTCCGCCGCGGCGCGTCCGCTCCGTCTCCCAGGAGTGCCGAAGCGTCAGCAACGGGGTCCCAGGGAGGGACCGGGCCCCGCTCCGCAGAACCAGGGCTGACTTCCTGGAACGATTTGTCCCAAGGCGCCTGGACTCCCCTCCTCTTCCCAGCTTACCCCCCGGAGCCCAGAGCGGCCGCATCCTGGCAACCCCCGGGCAGTGAATCGTGCCGAGAACAAGCCTGCTCGGGGCCAGCGGCCTCCGCGGCGCCGCAGCGCGTGGTGTCCGGCCGCGCTCGCAGCTCGGGGCCGGGTCGTGTTGCCGCCGCGCTCCGTGCCCTCCGCGCTGCGCTCGGGCGCTGTCCAGGGCGCGGCTTCCCACGGCCTCGGGGGCGCAGACTGGCGCCCGCTCGCGGCTCCCCGGCCGCCCCCAAATCCACCTGCGACAGCGACGGGCGGGGCAGGTGCACCTTCCCGGAGGCCGCCGGGTTGGTGGTTGCTCCGGGCGCTAGCGCGGGCCCTGCCGTGTGCTGGGGGCTCCGCAAACACGTGCTGCGGGAGGCGCGAGCGAGCGCCGGCGCCTGTGTGAGGGACCGAGTGCCGACGAGCCGAGTGTAGACGGGACCGAGTGTGGACGGGACCGAGTGCGGCCGGGACCGAGTGTAGACGGGACCGAGTGT